>CAUYLG010005857.1:0-29046 GCA_963573385.1 Cacajao melanocephalus | reverse complement strand
TATAGATCTTCTTTTAATATATATATCTTTACCTGTTTTTTTAATATATATATATATATATATATATATATATATATGGTTTTGTTTTGATCCATAATAATCCTCTTGCATATTTAGTATAACAGTAGATTTTTTTTTTTTTTTGAGATAGAGTCTGGCTCTGTTGCCCAGGCTGGAGTGCAATGGTGCAATCTCGGCTCACCTCAAGCTCTGCCTCCCGGGTTCAAGTGATTCTCCTACCTCAGCCTCCCAAGTAGCTGGGATTACAGGTGTGCGCCACCACGCCTGGCTAATTTTTATATTTTTAGTAGAGGCGGGGTTTCACCACGTAGGCCAGGCTAGTGTCAAATTCCTGACCTCAAATGATCCACCTGCCTCAGCCTCCCAAAGTGCTGGGATTATAGGCGTGAGCCACCACGCCAAGCTTATATATTCGAAAGAAGGACCTCTAGCAATAATCCCCAGCAGGAATGTCAGTTAGCAAACAAATTCATTGCAGTGTGAGGTATGTTTCTATTCCCAAAGCAATACTTTCTTTGTCAATGCTGTTTTCTGGTGAAATCATTTGATTTTGGTGTGACTTCATCTGTGAGATATGAATATGCTTGTGGAAATCAAATTACTTTCATCTTCTAACCCAGGGTCTGTAACCCAGAGCACACCCCAACAGTTAAACAAGCAGCTTTGGTCATAGAAGTTAAACCACAAACTTCCAGAAATATGATCATATGCCTTCTTTTTTTGCTGAAAATATTAGTTGATTTTGGTCTTTGACATTTCATAGGGACACATACTTTTTGACTAACCCATAATTAGTAGAATGTGTTCTACTGGCAGTGAGAACAGGGGTAAGAGAAAGTGGTCAAATCATTTTCAAAACTTAAAAGCTGATTATATGCTATGAACACTTAAGTGCAAAGGTTATATCTATTTTCAAAAAGGAAAAGAGTGTGCATTGAAAAGGAATGAGGACCACAAAATATACTTTAGTTGACACACTGAAATAAATCCAATAATTTTTTTGTAACAATGTCTGTGGGTGAGTGGATATATGAGAATATATATGTGGGCTGGGCACGGTGTCTCATGCCTGTAATCCCAGCACTTTGGGAGGCCAAGTCGGGTAGATCATGAGGTCAGGAGTTCAAGACCACCCTGGCCAAGATGGTGAAACCCCGCGTACTAAAACTGCAAAAATTAGCCGGGCATGGTGATGTTGGCGCGTGCCTGAGGCTGAGCAGGGAATCGCTTGAACCAGGGAGGTGGAGGTTGCAGTGAGCTGAGATCATGCCACTGCACTCCAGCCTGGGTGACAGAGCAAGACTCTGTCTCAAAAAAAAAAAAAAAAGAATATATATGTGGCTGGGTGCTATGGCTCACATCTGTAATCCCAGCCCTTTGGGAGGCCAAGGAGGGTGGATCACCTGAGGTCAGGAGTTTGAGACCACCCTGACCAACAGGATGAAACCCCGTCTCTACTAAAAATACAAAAATTTGCCAGGCGTGGTGGCAGGCACCTCTGTTCCCAGCTACTCAGAAGACTGAGGCAGGAGAATCGCTTGAACCTGAGAGGCAGAGTTTTCAGTGAGCCGTTGGAGACAGAGTAAGACTGTGTCTCAAATAAATAAATAAAAGAATATATATGTAAAATATATAAAAATAAATATTAATATTGTTGATCTCCATTTAGATCCTAAAACACTGTCTGTCATATTATATGCTCCCTCACCTCCCCAATCCACAGACACAGAATAGTAGATGGGGTACCTCCCCCGTGTTGCAGCATTCTTTTAATGATAATTCCTGTGTTACAGCCTATGTGTACTCATGTTAGCCAGCTGCCTAGAAGGCTAGGAACTCTGCTTATATCACTTCTCAATCATAATTTGTTTTTTAAAAATGTGACAATATTATTGTTTAGGAGACCTGATATTCTTGTCCTGGTACTGCCACTAAAAAGCTGTGTGACTTCGTGTAAGTCATTTATCCTTTCTAGCTATCCATTTCTGTCTGTCTGTCTTTTGTCAAATGAAAGAGTTAGAGGATTGATCTCTAAGAACTGTATTCCTTGTTAGTCTGAGTCACTGTCAGAATTTCAGAGATGGCAGAGTCATATATATTACATACATATGTAGGATATGTTTTATGTCTTTCTGCTGACGTCACTGCACATGTAGCTTGAGTACAAAGTAAGAATTTGTCACATAGTATTACTGATTATAAATAATTTGATATTCTTGGCCAGGCGTGGTGGCTCACGCCTGTAATCCCAGCACTTTGGGAGGCCAAGGTAGGTGGATCACCTGAGGTCAGGAGTTTAAGACCAGCCTGACCAACATGGAGAAACTCTGTCTCTACTAAAAATACAAAATTAGCTGGGCGTGGTGGCACATGCTTGTAATCCCAGCTACTCGGGAGGCTTAGGCAGGAGAATCGTTTGAACCTGGGAGGCAGAGGCTGCAGTGAGCCAAGATCGTGCCGTTGTGCTCCAGCCTTAGCAACAAGAGCAGAAGTCTGTCTCAAAAAACAAAACAAAACAAAACAAAAATAATGATTTGATATTCTTGTGTCCAGTTTCATGTCCATTTAATTACTTTCTTGAGACCCTGTTAAGATTTACTTTCAAAACAAGTATTCAGATCCTAAAACATGTCAACCAATCTGAAACACTTACCTGATGCACTCCTGGCCAGCCATTGACATCTTTGCCTTATATAACGGTACTGCTACCACTTTTGTCTGCAAATCTTTTATCAGCCTGCTGCCATGAGAATTAGGTGTGCGACGTATTAACTGTTTTGAACATGGGTGGGTCATATAACCTCTCTGGGCATTTGTTTGCTTGTCTATAAAAGACAGAAAATAATTTAAGTCATGACTTCATTACTATATGAAAAAACCTTGAAACCTATGCTATGCAGATGTTGAGTATTATTAACCATTTTCTGACCATCCTTTCTATTATTGAGAACCAACGTCATTTTGGTAATGCTCCAGTACACAGATAAAAGGAGGAGAATGGTTTCTCTCTATCGTGAGTGGCGACAGACAAACAAATGCAATATAATTTGATAAGTGCTGCCATAGGAATATGTTAAAGTGTGATAATAACATCAAGGAGGAACTGCCTAACTCTGCCTGTGTTGGCCAGAGAGGCCCTCATAGAAAAAGTGACATTTGGGCAGAATCTTGAAAAATCCATAGGCATTTGACAAGCGGACTTTGACAAGCAGGTTTAAGGTTTTTATACCTGACCTTTAAGTCGAAGATTCCTAAATCAACATCACCAACTTCAGTCAATCATTTGTGCTCACCATGTTCCTGTTTCATGGTGAACTTAAAGTGATTTTACTCTCCCAGGGGATGGAAAAAACCTTGAAAGAGAGGCCAAAATTGTAATCGCCAGAAGTTCCCATTTTCTTAGTGCTTTGTGTGTTTGGCCTCAGGGTTCTTAGCACTAAAAGCATATTGGACTATAGATGGAAGCAATAAAATACCAGTAGTGCTGAGAAGAAAATAAGAGTTCTGATTCATGTGCTACCAAAAATTACTTCCAAATGAGCTCAGAGTTTCATCTTGGGAGATCTATTTGGCATGTGTAGCATAAACAAAATGCACATACCAAAAAATCTTCCTCAGATAGAGATATCCTCTAAAATATGAGGCAAACAGAAATAAACAAAAGACGTTGACATTATGGATTAAGACCTTTTTCAAAGTAATCACTTCAAATGAGTGAAAGTAGAATTGGGTAATGTCTATGGAATACTTCTCTATTAGTTAATATTCATATTCTATAGTACTCACCTAATGAGGATATTAAAGGTATTCCAGATGAATATACAATATATTGGTATTAAGATGTATGTAATTAGAAACATTTCTAAATTCAGAATTAAGACTCTCTAGTTAATTTCTCAGAGATTTCATAAGAGTTTAAAGAGCAGCATACAATATAGACAAAATTAATAGCTGCTAGATTTAAGTTGAATATTTTGTGGAAGAAAGTCAAATTCCATGATAGACAATGGAGACTCAGGAGGGTTTTGGGGTAGGAGGGGTGTGGATAATGAGAAAAATTACTTAATGGGCAGGATATATGTTATTCAGGTGATACATATCCTAAAAGCTGACTTGACCACTGTGCAGTCCATGCATGTAACAAAATTATACTTGTACCCCGTAAGTATAAATAAAAAAATCCATTTCCATATTTTTGCAATGTCTAAACATCATTTTTGCTTATTCTCCTTTATATGCTTCAGTCATTCTGCTAGTTCAAATAGTTGACTGCACAAATAGTCTTTTTTCTTTTGAGATATTTTGAATGGAATATTCAAAATCACTGAACCGTATATGTTTCCCGACCATGCAGTATCTTGCTTAGGCATAAAAATTAATTTCAGCTGTTGGGAAAGTGTTTGAGGCAAGTATTATACTTCGATAACTTTCATAGTTCCAAATAAATTATAGAAAATTCTTCTTTTCTGTTTTAAATCTGTCAGTTTCCTACTGCTTCTGTGTGTTTTTGTTTTATTTTTTTTTTAAAGAACAATATGTTACCCAGGCACTCAATAAATATTTGTTGTGCGTATCCTCATTCTGTACCTCATATACTAGAAATATAGGAATAAGGCTTTGCAGAATTATTAGATTCATTGATATAACTTGAAAATGTTACCGTTGCTATTAATCGTGCTAGCCGATTTCTCCTCAACAAAATCAGTATGTACTACTCTTCATTTGATAAGCTTTGGAACAGCTCCTAGATGAGCATTAAAATTGCTTAGTGTTAAGATGCTAAATGATACCAAGTAAGCATAGTGTTTTATGCCATTGTTCAGTCTTACTGCTTCTACTTTCCAGATTGACTGACTGATTGAGACAGGGTTTTACTCTGTTTCCCAGGCTGGAGTGCAGTGGTGTGGTCATACTTCATTGTATCCTCAAACTCCTGGGCTCAAGTGGTCCTCCCACCTCAGCCTCCTGAGTTACTAGGACTACAGGCATGCACCACCATGCTTGGCTAAATTTTTAATTTTTAGTAGAGATGAGGTCTCACTGTGTTGCCCAGGGTGATCTTGTATTCCTGGCCTCCATCATTTCTCCTGCCTCTACCTCCCACAAATGATGGGATTACATGCATGAGCCACTGTGCCTGACCCTGGATAACTTTTGAATCCATCCATTTCTCTCCAAGCCCATTGATGCTATTTGAGTTCCTGGCTTTAACCATTTCTTGGCTGGACTATAATAATGACTTTCTGACTGGTATCTGTGTCTTCTTCTCTTACTCGTTTCTACTTCCGAATCCATTCACCCCATTTTAGTCAGAATAAAATTAAAAACAAACCAAACAAGATAACCTTAGTTTCCTGACTTAAGATTCTTTCATAACTTCCCTGTGGCCTCAGGATAAATCTGAGCTTTTTTTTTTTCTTTCTTTTTTGTTTTTTTTGAGACAGAACCTTGCTCTGTCACCCAGGCTGGAGTGGAGTGGCACGATCTCAGCTCACTGCAACCTCCACCCCCTAGGTTCAAGTGATTCTCCTGCCTCAGCCTCCTGAGTAGCTAGGATTACAGGTGTCCACCACCATGCTTGGCTAATTTTTGTATTTTTAGTAGAGACATGGTTTTGCCTTGTTGGCTAGGGTGGTCTCGAACTCCTGACCTCAGGTGATCCACCTGCCTTGGCCTCCCAAAGTGCTAGGATTACAGGCATGAGCCACCGCACCCAGCCAAAATATGAGCTTTTTTTTTTTTTTTAATTTTGATGGAAATATGAGCTTTTTAAACTAAAATGGTTTACTAAATCAAAAGAGGTATGGTTACTTTAAAGGCCAGACCATCTATGGTTGGCTCCGAATGGGCTGCGATCACTTAGATTGAACTTTCTTCCCAAATTGGGAAATGTTACGGCTGGAAAGTAGAAGCAGTAGAGCAAGACAATGGCAAGTTCCTAAGAGGAACTGTGTCTCTTAGAACAAAGAGAAACTTAGCAAGCACCGTATGAAAACTCAAAGAAGGCTGAAAGTCCGAAGTATGATTGTCATTATGCCTTTATTGCTTCCATAGCTGGTGTGACATGGAGAGTTCCAACAACCAAGTTGACTCTTACATTAATTCTCAGGGATGTTCTTCCTTCTATCTTAAGTAATTGTTTTTTAAAAACCTAAACTTGTCTGAGAGCTCCCTGTGTAGCCATGTTGGCTCATGGAGACAATTAATTTTGAAAAACTCTCATCTCTCTTAAGCTATCTTCCCTTTTACAAGGCCTCAATCATGTCTAAATCTAAACTATAATTGGAAAGCCAATGAGTACATCTGCATTTAGTTAGACTCGAAAGACTAAATTGATAATATACAGAAAATGTTATTCATTTATTAACGGTAATTTACATTTAAAGAAATGAGGGTGAATTTTTACATGAAAGGATTGTGTATGTAATCCCTGACCCAAAAAGACTTGTTATTTTGACATTTTTAAACCAAGCACTTGACATTAGAAAAAAAATAGACTTTACTGCAGTATTATAAAAATGATAGGCTTATGTAAGAAGCCAGATATATTGTTTAATAAAGTAGTATCTTAATCAGTAATGTAAATTCTGACATCTAGAATTCCATCATCTAGAAATTTCTACTAGATGCCTCATAAGTTGATGTCTCTTTGCTTTGCCAATAGAATGGTAATATTCTGAAAAGAACCTTAAGAAGCTGCAAGACCCTGATTTGCTTCTTTAATAATATAGTTTTCTTTGTAAACTAGACATCTCCAGGTCCCTTCATCTATGAATTCAGAAGGGGTGACCTTAGTAACAGTGATTCAGATATCCCAGTTATCTCCTCTTTTGCCCCACTGGCAGGACTCAAGCTCCCTGCAAAGTCTTTACTCCTGAAAGTACATCTGGAGTCATTTCATGGGTGCTGAAAACATGCCATCTGTAGTCACCATTTGACATTTGCTCGCAAATCAGCAACTGAGCGCCTGTATTCTAGAGTCATGAAAATATAGCAATGAGCAAAACAGGCAAAGCCCCTGCCTGTCCTGTCTTGCTATAGCTTCAGCTCTGTTCTGCTAAATGCTTTTTGCTGGCAAAGCTGCTTGGGGTTGCCTTTAATGAAAATCCCTATGTGTGGGCCAAGGGTGCAGATTCCTCCTGCTCCAGTTTTGCCATCAGTCTTAAAGTACCATCGTGGTATTATGTTCCGTGCAGAAGTAGCCATGTGTCACAGGAAACTTCATAAAAACAGTGCCTTTTGCATTTCTTCTGATCCCGTTCTCCTTGGAGAGTAAAAACTGTTTCAACTCCTAGAAACCTGAAGGGGATCCTAAAATCATAAGCCCCTCCATTGCCCTCCTTCTTCCCTTTTGCTCAAGTGCCTAGGCATGTATCTTCTTTTTCCTAGAAGCTGGGAATAAATAAAATGCCAGCATAAATCATTTCATGCAAATAGAGCCCTACGGGCCCACTAACTCTCTCTAGTTAATCATATACACCCAGATAATTCCCTTTGAGCTCAGCTGGGACCACCCTGGGTACATAGCCTTAGGTTTATTTTGATCTATTGCAACTCTTTGAAAATAGGCAGTCCATGTAAAATATATGGTAACTCTATTAAGCAGAATATTTGACCAGAATACCTCATTCCCCAGCTGTGCCAGAGCGCAGGCTTTGCTGTATTTTACACATATCATTGAATTCTTCTTTAGAAAGAGATGTCACCTATCAACTGTTGTATTCTCTTTGACTGTTTACTTGGGCCAGAAGTGGATGTCCTATTTTTCTTATATGATTGTTCCTTGTATAGAAAAGCTAAATATCATATCATAGGGAGCTGAAGGAATATGTAATAAGGGAAGACGTAGTTTAAAGAAAACTTAAACTCCCTAACATGATAAAAAATATTTACTGGTATGGATAGTTTTTAAATATGTATACATTTTAGATTAATATCATAAAACTAAAAAATACCATAATTATTTCTGAAAATATTTATAAAAGTTGTCAGAATTGTTTATGACAAGCTGAATTTTGCCCTTTAAAACTCTTGACAATATAATAATTAACAATGAAAACATTAACAAAATCAGTTCAAAGCCACCTTTTCCTATTAAAGTCTAGTAAGAACTAGAATCAGGAAACAAAATGTGTTATCTTTGTTTCCAGTAACAACACCTCATACAGAATTTTTCACAGAAGTGTTCCCCATAAATAAGTTATTACTGAATTATGTCCAAACACCAGGAAGTGGGAAGGTGTACAAGCTGACCTTTTCCAGCGGTCTTAAGATTGGCCAGAGGGTATTGACTGTGATCAGAGCGTGCCTGTTTCAACCTGAGCATGAAGATCCCTGAGGTTAATACTGCTGGTGGCACCCTCTCAGCTGGCTGAATTTTTCTTCATTCTGCTTCATCCTCTTTTGTTTGTCCATTTGCTAATTAATCTTCTATCAGAAAAGATGCCCTCGCCCCTGAATAAGGCAGTAGAAGGGAGGACTCTCCCTTGATTGTGTCCATTGAGCTCCTTTTGTCTGGTATGCCTGCCCCCTCTTCTCCTCCTTACTCCTTCTTCCAGTTGTCTACCAACTTGTTCAAGTACTTCCTCGAAGAAGCCCTCCCTAACACTTCCACGTTGGTGTGGATTACCCTTCTCTGTGCTCTCATACCTCCATCCTAACACATTTTACCCTTAATATACTCATCTCCATACCCTCAGTGATGAGTACTATAATTAGCCTACTATGGGTCAAACACAGTTCTAATCTCTAAGGATATATATGAATGGTTTAATGAAGTAATAGAACAATGAGTGACTCAAACCACAAAAATTTAAAAATCAAAATATTTGCTCTCCAAAGCTCACATTCCATTGGGAAGGGCAGTCAAAGAACAAATAATAATAATGAAATATAATACATATGTACAGAGAGCTTATAAGCACAGAGGAGTGAGGCATTTCTTCTGTCTGATTTAAGGAAGGCTTCAAAGACACGGGGACGTGTGAACTGGGTCTGATCATTGTTTTGCTGCTATATGGCCTTTCTTGTTTTAAGGAGCCCTTTCCTTTTTGTTCTCCCCCACCTCATCTGGTGTTTAATTTTAATGGTAAACATACTCTGTCTCCTAGTTTTCCATGCTGAGTTCCAAGTGGAAAAACAGCTATTTCGTTGCCAGAGAAGCAGTTACGAGCTAATTATGATGATGTAAAGGTTATTTGCCATATGCTTGGATGAGCAATAACCAAGCTTCAGTTACTTCTTAAGACTGACAGTTGTCCTGAGCAATAGGACAATTGATGCAGAATATCTAGGGCAAAAGCAACTGCTTAAAGTCTGACTTGAGGCCGGGTGTGGTGGCTCACGCCTGTAATCCCTGCATTTTGGGAGGCCGAGCTGGGCAGATCACGAGGTCAGGAGATTGAGACCATCCTGGCCAACATGATGAAAAAATACAAAAACTACAAAAATTAGCTGGGCGTGGTGGCAGGCACCTGTAGTCCCAGCTACTTGGGAGGCTGAGGCAGGAGAATCGCTTGAACCTGGGAGGCAGAGATTGCAGTAAGCCAAGATTGCCCCACGGCACTGCAGCCTGGTGACAGAACGACACTCTGTCTCAAAAAAAAAAAAAAAAAAAAAAAGTCTGACTTGCCTTGTGTTAATTTAGGTCAGTGGTTCTTACCCAGTAGTGATTTTGCCTCCCAGGGGACATTTGGCAAGATCTAGAGACATTTTTGGTTGTCACAACTAAGTAGGATCTGCAAATGGCATCAAGTGGCTTGAAACCAGGAACACTGGTAACCGTCCTACAATGTACAGGACAGCCTACCACAACACATACACATTCAGCCCAAAATGTCAGTAATGTTGAGATTGAGAAACCCTGTTTTAGGGCTACGTGCGAAAGAGTTTTTTTAATTATAAAAAAAAAAAATCAATGGAAAACAATGTTGAATAGCCCAAATTAATAAGCAAAATCTGTACTAGATAAGTTAATAACATATATGTCACATTGATGTCATGTTTTCACAATTTCAAATGTCAATTTGATCACTGTATTGTTTCAGTTACTAATTTTCTCTGTATCTTTGAAACGTCCCAGTTTATATGGCTTGTAGAATTTTTCTTTTTCTTTTTTTTTTTTTTTTTTTTTAGACAGGGTTTCACCATGTTGGTCAGGCTGGTCTCGAACTCCCGACCTCACGTGATCCGCCCGCCTTGGCCTCCAAAGTGCTTGGATTACAGGCATGAGCCACCGCGCCCGGCCGGGCTTGTAGAATTTTTAAATTACGAATTAGGCATGTAAATTGTAGGAAAATTAGAAAATATAGGTACTCAAAAGAAACAAACCGTTGACTGAAATTCCACTACCCAGAGTTAATTAATATTAATACCTGGGCACTTACCGTACTTCCAGGCACTTCCCTATGCTTGTACATATGTATTTAGATTTGAATTTGTTTTTCTTAAAATAATAAAAAGTCTAATGAAAATTTGTTTTAAATTTATATTTTCTTGTAAAAAGGCTAGTGGCTCATGCTTGTGTGGATATGTCCATACACATTCAGTGTATAGTGCCCATGGTTATGTCTTCCGTTGTGATTAAACATGCTAATTGGCTCATTTCATGATGTCTTTTTCCAAACACCTGGTCTTTGGCACCACGCTAACAATCATGACTACTGTTAAGCCATCTGTAAACGGACCAGGGGAATCTTGATTTCTGTTTTTGTTTTCTACATAATACCCTCATCAACCTTCCCTGTGTCGAGGGGCCTTAAATCAGCAATTGGTGACTGGCCAGTTGGGTCTGTTCACACTAGTGTGTCTTAAGCACTTTGCTGATGTTCTCTGCTGAGCACTTTGACTTAAGAACCATTAGTTACCTCAGCTAGGGTGCTCTATAATGGTTTCTAATCTAATCACAGAAATTCTTAACAAAAGCAATGTTATGATTCAAAAATGAGAGGAAGTGTGTGTGTGTGCGTGTATTTTGTTTTTGTCATCTTCTTCTTGAACCAAATTTCAGTGTCATGGAATACAGTCTCCTAAACTCCTTTTTAAAGCCCTGAAACATGTTACAATGTTAATAATGAGACAGCTACTATTTTTGCTCATATCTCCATTTCAATTTGTTTCTGCAAACATATAGTTTCAGAATATTCAGAATTTCTCAACATTGTTCATGGGGATTGGGCAAACCAGAGAATACATACTATACCTGAAAAGCCAGTCATCCATTTAAATCTTGGCATTTTGAAATGGAAGATGCTCCATTATTCTTCAGGGATCTTATATATTTTGTGTTCAAACTACTGGACTACTCAATATGACAGTGCAGTTGAAGTCATTTTTATTTTATTTTTCAAATTTTATTAATCAGGCACAAAAGTGCCAAACTTTATATTGGAGACACCATAGTTTGGAGTAGTATATTATTTGTTTGTGCTCAATTGTGTTTGGTCTAGGAATAAAAAAAACTAAAGTCTCGGCTGGGTGCGGTGGTCCAAGCCCGTAATCCCAGCACTTTGGGAGGCCCAGGCGGGCGGATCACTTGAGGTCAGGAGTTCTAAACCAACCTGACCAACATGGAGAAACCCCACCTCTACTAAACATACAAAATTAGCCAGGTGTGGTGGCACATGCCTGTAACCCCAGCTACTCTGGAGGCTGAGGCAGCAGAATCGCTTGAAACCAGGAGGCAGAGGTTGCAGTGAGCTGAGATCACTCCTTTGCCCTCCAGCCTGGGCAACAAGAGTGAAATCACAGCTCACTGTAGACTCAAATTCCTGGGCTCAAGCCACCTTCCACGTCAGCCTCTTGAGTAGCGAGGACTGCAGGTGCATACCACCATGCTCGGCTAATATTCTTCTTCTTTTTCTTTTTTCTTTTTTAGAGACAGTAAGCAGTCTTCCTGCCTCAGCCTCCCAAAGTGCTGGGATTACAGGCATGAGCCACCATGCCTGGCCAGAAGCATTTTTTAATACATCCTAATCATATGGTTATTTTTTCATACTATATTCAAAGTTTTAGAATAGAATGTATTCAAAGAAGCAGACTTTTGTTTCATTTGAGCATTATTTAGGCAAAATATGTTTTAGGTAACTCTTTAGGTAACAGTCTTTAATGAATAGGACAAATTAATTTTCAGTTATTACTATGATTGCTTGTATATGTAGATATTATGCTCAAGTTTTTCTATACCTGAGAATAATTGATTTAACTGTGTTTTTTAACAGACTAGAATGTTTTGATGTTTGTGCTTTTGTATAATGTGTCAGGATGCTTTGAGCTGGCTAGTGACATAAAACATTACTAAAATTAGCTTAAGAATATGGGTTTACTCTCTTAGAAGAAGTGTAGAGGTAAGGCAGTTACAGGGTTGGTTAATTCAGAAGCTTAGTGATATCGTTAAGGACCCAGGATATTCCAGATATTTCTGTTCTGCCATCCTTGGCATGTTGGCTCTTGGTTGCACAATGGCAGTAGTTGTTCCAGGCATCACATGCAAACATGGTGACATCTAACAAGGGAGTGTGTGTGGTCATGAAGCTTTTTTTTTTCCTTTTAACAAATTAGGGAGAAAAGCTTTTTCAGAAGCTCCTGGGCAGATCGATTCCTTCAGATTTTGTTGTCCAGGATGGTGCGGCATTCCCATCCATCCCTAAACTAATAAGGGTCGAGGAGAACCTTACACTAACCATGATTCACCCCAGGACTAAGATAGGGCCCCTTCCTTGAGCGTGTGGCTGTGTAGAGTGAGCAGCCAAAGCAATCCGTGGCTTTGTCAGCAAGTAAGAAGACTGGCATTGGCAGGGCGTGGTGGCTCACACCTGTATCCCAGCACTTTGAGAGGCCAAGGTGGGTAGATCAGTTGAGGTCAGGAGTTCAAGACCAGCCTGGCCAACATGGTGAAATTCCGTCTCTATTAAAAATACAACAATTAGCTAGGTGTGGTCACGGGCACCTGTAATCCCAGCTACTTCAGAGGCTGATGCAGGAGACGTGCTTGAACCCAGGAGGCGGAGGTTGCAGTGAGCCAAGATCATGCCACTGCACTCCAGCCTGGGCGACAGAGTGAGACTCCGTCTCAAAAAAAAAAAAAACCAACAAAAAAAACCCAGCAACTGGCATTGCATGGAGGATTGGGACAGGCACCTAAAAGTATCAATACAGCACAAAAGTAAATTGTCGCTCAGTGCTCAGTATTGTTTGAATTGTCAAATGTTCCAAATTGGCAGAATAAAAATGAATGAGATATTATTTGTGAAATATACACTTGTGTTCAATAAATAGTTTTTAAAAATCTTAGAAAACAGAAATGTAAATAGAAAACATGATCCATTTATTTTCAAGTTATCCTTCACTGTTTGTGTTCTTTCACTAGACTATACCTATACAAGGACATTCAGCTTTTCTAATTTGCTTGAAAATCTACTAGTTTGCTTGCTTTCTTTTTCTTATTCATTCATTCAAGGATAACTTATGGAGTGCCTCCTAAACAATGGGCACTGTTCTAGCCGCTGGCATGGTTTGATTTACTTGAAAAACTAAAACAGATTTTAAAGCTCTGCCTTCATGATGCCAAATGAGGAAAGTGAGACAATAAACTATAAACGTAATTATTGGGAAAATTATATTACATGTTAGAATGTAAATGCTATGGAAAGAATAAATCATACCAGTGGAATGGCTACGTAACAGTGGCTAAAAGGTTTCAACAGTAGTTATAAAATTCCATTGTACACTCAATTTCTTAAGCTAAGATTTAGATTTTAAAACTGAATATTTCCTAAAATGTAGGGATTACTGGGTTGTCCTATTTAGAAGACTTCACTAGTTACAGTTAGATGATTTTTATACAAACCCTAACTCTTTCATTAGCCATGTATCCTTATGTGATGTAGAAGAAATAAAAATGAATTCTGTCCCACTTGAAAGAAAAAGTCTTGCCAATGGCTTTATTGTTTCAGTTAAATAATTGTAACATTGTCATCTGGAATATGGGGGATATACAAATAGAGAACTTTACCTAGAAGCCTGGCATCTTATCTACTTTTAGACACAGCTCAAGTTCAAAAATTAAAGAGGAAACTCCTGAGAAGAAATCTGTCCTTTTCCTAATGTCATCCAAAATCTATATCTCTTGTCTTTGTTAATTAAGCAAGTTAAAACCTTTCCTTGTTCAAGAAAAAACAATGGCTCATGCCTGTAATCCCAGTGTTTTGGGAGGCCGAGGCAGGTGGATCACCTGAGGTCAGGAGTTTGAGACCATCCTGGCCAACATATCGAAACCCCGACTCTACTAAAAATACAAAAGTTAGCCGGGCATGGTGGTGCACACCTGTACTGGGGAGGCTGAGTCAGGAGAATCGCTTGAATCCAAGAGGTAGAGGTTGCAGTGAGCCGAGATCACGCCACTGCATTCCAGCCTGGGTGACAAAAGTGAAACTCCGTCTCAAAAAAAAATAGAAATAAAGGAAGAGAAAACAAAACAAAGCAAAACAGTATTTTTGCTATTAAAAATACCAAGTAGGCCGGGCGTAGTGGCTCACGCCCATAATCTTAGCACTTTGGGAGGCCGAGGTAGGCGGATCACTTTAGGCCACGAGTTTGAGACCAGCCTGGCCAACATGGCGAAACCCCATCTCTACTAAAAATACAAAAAAAAAAAAAAAAAAAAAAAAGCCGGGCATTGTGGCATGCCTGTAAACCCAGCTACTTGGGAGGCTGTGGCAGGAGAATCACTTGAACCTGGGAGGCAAATGTTGCAGTGAGCCAAGATCACGCCACTGTGCTCCAGCTTGGGCGACAGAGTATGACTCTGTCTCAAAAAAAAAAAAAAAAAAAAAAAAACTAAAAAATACAGATTCAATCTCTGTCACTACTTATTCCTCAAGGGAACTCAGATATCTTATTTAGGAAGATGGACATTAACATCCAAAAATGGGTTTCTAGACAGCAAGCTCTGACAAAAGGTGAGGTGTATAGCAAAGCATGTAGTGAAGTAAAAGCATAGTTTTAGTGCCAAAAATATGAAAAATTATAAGGAACTTAACAAAGACATTTGGTTCATCTTCGATTCCTTTTCCCCTGGTCCTTGTTCGCTGCCAACTGTCAGCTAGTTGATCTGATAAACTAATGCAGTACTAATGTGTCACTCATTCTGTATTACATACATGCCCTTTAAATTCAGGACAATGCCTTAATCCAGCAGAGCAATTCTGCTGTCAAGAACTTCTTGCAACATGCCTAGCTGATAGAGGAAATATTGGAGGGAAAGACAGCCTTCCTTGTACCTCTGAAAGAACATCATATATGTAGCTGCACAATCTTCCTGGGTCTCGGATTGTTCCCTCCACCTCACACCCTCCTCCCAAGGACATTTCACAATTTAACCTGTCTGTTCTTGTCTCATAATACTGCTTTGTCAAATTGGCATCTTCCTGGGAATGGCCTCCCCTTCGATATAGATAAGAGAATTCAGACAACCCAAGACCCCAATCCAGCCCAACCTGGCTTTTGAGAGGCTGGAAACTCAGGAGTTTCATTGGCAGAGATGTAGTATCAACTCAGCTTTGATTTCTTCTTTCTTTTTAGGTGACATTTACTTCTTTATATATTATCCCTTAAGCAGAAATACTACACTCACCTTTTAGGCTTAGCAGGATGTCTACAGGGGGTTACCCCAGGCTTACTGTGTGAAACCCAAGCCATGCTCAGCTTGTAATCCTGATTTCATTTATCCAGGGAAACAAAAGACAGTTAGTGCCTTATAGTATAGTGGGTACAAATGAAATGTTTTATACTCCAGATTTCCACCCTACTCTACCTTATGGTATGGTACATATACAGCCTAATCACTAGAATAATCCTTTGTCATAATGAAGGCAGGATTCCTTGGTTTTGATTTTCAGTAGAAGTATCTCCTATTTTTTTTTTTTTTTGATCTCCTTCCTTCAATCTTAAAACCATTTCCAAAGGTCTACCTTTAGTCCTGCATATTTTTTTTTCCCCTGGGTAGTTCATATCTATTTCAATGGTTTCTATACTTTCCTGAGTTACGATTTTATTCTTCGGCTCTAGACTCAAGTTTATTTTCTGTTGGATGCCTCTAACTAGATTTGCCACAACTACCGCAAACTCAGCATATTCAAAATGGAACTCATTACATCCTTTTCAACTTTCTCCCATATTCTCTTTGGTTGGTACAACTTGATATTCTTTTCCCTTTTTCCTTTGCTATTTACATCTGTTCAGTCTCCATTTCTTTCTTTTTTTAAATTTTTTTTTGAGACAAGAGTTTTGCTATTGTTGCCCAGGTGGAGTACAATGGCACGATCTCGGCTCACCGCAGCCTCTGCCTCCTGGGTTCAAGCAATTCTCCTGTCTCAGCTTCCTGAGGAGCTGGGATTACAGGCATCCACCACCATGCCTGGCTAATTTTGTATTTTTTACTAGAGACGGGGTTTCTCTATGTTGGCCAGGCTGGTCTCGAACTCCTGACCTCAGGTGATCCGCCCACCTCGGCCTCCCAAAGTGCTGGGATTACAGGGGTGAGCCACCGCGCCCGGCCCAGTCTCCATTTCTTATCCAGTTTATGCAGTTAAAACTCAAGAGACTATATCTGTTTTTTTCTGATTTCCCTATCAGAAACTTAACAAAGCACCCTTGTTTGCATGTTCTTTATTAAGGCTCAGCAAAGAAAAAATACATCTTACTTTTATCCTCACTTCAACTGCCCAAGTTTCAGTATTTGTCCTCTCTCCCTCCCATGGACTACTGCAGTAATAGTTGTCATGAGCTTGGTCTTAGCACTCTCCAAACTGTATGCTGCTACAGATATTTTTTTCTAAAACATAAGTCTCATTGGGACATTCACCTTCTCAGAAACCTTCAGTGCCTTCCAAAGGCGACAGTAAAGTCTAAACTAGCATTTCGAAACCCTTGCTAATCTAACTCTCCCCAGCCACTGCCCTTTTTCTCTGATTGGAATACAATCACACTCAGTCTCAGTTCTACCTGGTGAAATTGCTTTCAACCTTCAAAACTCCATTTAGTGGCTACTTTCTCTGTTATGTCTTTCCTAATACCCCTTCCCGAACTCCAGGGATAATTAATCCCTATTTGGTATGCTCATATCATATTTTTCTTTTTCTTTTTTGTTCTGAGATGGAGTCTCGCTCTGCTGCCCAGGCTGGAGTGCAGTGGTACCATCTTGGCTCACTGCAACCTCTACCTCCTGGGTTCAATTTTCCTGCTGTAGCCTTCCAAGTAGCTGACACTACAGGTGCACACCACCATGCCCAGCTACTTTTTGTAGTTTTAGTAGAGATGGGGTTTCACCATGTTGGCCAGGCTGGTCTCGAATTTCTGACCTCAAGTGATCTGCCTGCTTCAGCCTCCCAAAGTGCTGGGATTACAGGTGTGAGCCACTGCACCTGGCACTCATATCATATTGTTAATGTGGCTGTTGTTAACACTCAACTAATTGGTAGTGTGCAGACCTGCCTTCTTTGTGCTATGAATTCCTCTACAGTAAATGCATCTCACTTATCTTTGAATTTTTATTACACAACAGAATGTGTGGCACATAAAAGTAACCAGCAAATATTTATTGATTGCTAACCATGTTTGTAATTGGTAATCATGTTTCTACTGTTCTAGAAATCTAATAATAAATGGCCTCTTAGATTAATGTTTCACAGCTCTCTAGCTGTTTTTAACTCTCCCTCTCTCTCTTTCTCTCTGCCACTTTTTCAAGATCTGTCATTATTTTAATGACTTCTTTGACTCTTCATCAACATTGATTTAGCAAATATTTGACTCAAGTACTGAAACTTGTCTACTTTCACTCCATCACACTAAGTTGTGAAATCCCAAAGTGAGCTATGTTTTCCTGGTATAATTCTTTTTTTTTTTTTTTTTCCTGTGAGCCTGTAAAATCAAAAGCAATCCTGGTATAATTCTTGAGCAGAGCTAATCATAGGCACAGGAAGAACCTCATGTTTACTCCCATTTTATTTGTATATTCTAGCATCAAACCTCTCATTTGTCAGCATGACTTTGTGATTTACTGTTCACTTGTGACCGATTGTGACCTTTTATATCTTCATTATTGATTCATAGCCAGCAGACACCTGCTTACGTCACTAGATTTTTTTTCTCTTTATGATAAAAATCATTAGAGAAGGACTATTCTTCAAACATACCTGATCTTTCTACTTTCTCTAAGTCTTACTATCTTCAAAGATCCTTTGAAGAGAGAATAAAAAATTCCAACTTCTCTTTTCTGGGGAGTTGCTATACTTTTTAAAAGTGAAATAATTATAAGCTTCACGGGATAAAATTTAGCCATTTTAAGTTTCTTAAGCATATTATAGTGTCATATTTTATTTTTATGAGTGCTTAAGTATAAACACAATATGCAAAATGTAACAGATTTCATTGTACTAAAGTATCCATGAGTCAAAAGGGCATACAGAAGTTTACATTGAAAGAAGTCAAGTCTAACACATAACATTTATTATTGCAAAGTTTTGTATAGGAAATAAAATCCAATGTGTCTGTAAATGCCCTAAATCCTCTTCTAAGTTATTTGTCCAACATGTCAAACCTAATGGAAAAAATCCCTTTATACCAATAAATAAGGCAACTTAAGCAGAAGATTCATGATGAAGCCAGAAAACTCTATAAATAATGGGATAGTACCCAGGGAGGAGGGAGGTAAAGGAAAGGGCAGTAGATCATTAGCATAGTAAGTAAAGGATATTCCCATCAGTAAGTAAGCAGTGATATTTGGCCAAATCTAGGTCATGATCAAGGGTATAATCGCAAGTGAGATGTTTTACATTGTGCAATGTAGCTGGCATACTCGTCTACAGATGGAATGGCTTGCTTCCCAGAATGCAATCACTGCTATATAACAGTGTCCTTATTATTTCTAGTTTGGAAAAGAGGATTGTAAAGCAGAATATCTCTGGTTCCGACCTCTATCCCACCCAAACCCAATTTTGAAATGATCCACACAATTTTGTATTTTTGTAGACCAACTCTCTGCTGTAGCATACCGAAGATTCAAGATGTCAAAGAAATATTCATTTTATTTATTTATTTTATAAACTAGTGACTCTGAAACATATCTGTAGAGCCAGAATAAGCTTAGGATAGAAACTGAGGTATTCTCTATCGGTAAATTATCTTGATAATTCAGTCTCCTGGCAAGTTTTCCCTAACTCTTCAGCAGCTAACTAACCTTTCAAATAGTTTTCCAAAGAATAGTTTTCATAACTTGACTTTGTTCCATTGCTTTGTCATGCTTAATATAAAGGTCTTTTTAGTTATCAGAGTTTCTTTCTTTCTTTTTTTTTTTTTTTTTTAAGATGTTTTGCTCTTGTTGCCTAGGCTGGAGTGCAATGGCGAGATCTTGGCTCACTGCATCCTCCGCCTCCCAAGTTTAAGTGATTCTCCTGCCTCAGCTTTGCGAGTAGCTGGAATTACAGGCATGCACCACCATGCCCGGCTAAATTTTTTGTATTTTTAGTAGACATGGGGTTTCACCCTGTTGGTCAGGCTCATCTTGAACTCCCAACCTCAGGTGATCAGCCCGCCTCAGCCTCCCAAAGTGCTGGGATTACAAGCTTGAGCCACCGTGCCCGGCCAGAGTTTCTCTTTTTAAAATTTAAATGCAGGTCCTATTATTTTGACTTCTGAAACTCTGGAAGATATCTAATAAGCCTTGTCCTGTAAATACATATTCACTTCTCGTCCATGGATATAGTTATATTCCTTAATTGAGTCTTCCCTGAGCTTAATTATCCATCTTTTGTTCATGGTTTGGCATTTCCCAAACTTTCAGCACTTCTTATATTCTTCATCAGACATCAGGTTTTTACCTATCGTTTAAACAGAGGAGGATCCAGATTTGTGAAGCTGGATTTTGGGAGCACCCATTTAAGAAAAGGAATATATGTGTGTGTGTGTGTGTGTGTGTGTATATATATATGTATATATATTTTTTAACCTTTTCATTTTTAAATTTTAGCAAAACACATGACCAGGTGAACACATTGCCCGTGCCCCTCCCATGCAAGTGAGAAGTCCTAATGCTTTTGCTCGTTAGCTTCATGGTGAATCTGTCTCTGCCCATTGAGTTGTTCAGCCCATAAATTAACCACAGCTCTTTAAAAAAGGCCAAACTGTCAAAAAAGATAAACCCAAGTAAGATGTTGCTGTCGCATATGCATGCAGGTCTGGCATTTACACTAAGCTAATCAGCACTGTCTTCATTAAGTAAGAAATAGTTATTGCATGCCTCCTTTGTATTAGGTGCTATATTAGGCTTATAGTTAAGAGTGCGTATCTGAATAGAACATCACACCTGGAGCAAACTAAACCAACACAGATTCCACTCTTTCAGAGGCTGTTAAACTAAGCCAACACTGAAGCAAATGTGCATAAAGGATATCTATGAATATCTGAATGCATGTTAAATACGTAACAGATATATTAACATTATGTATAAGATAGGGTGAGTGCATCTTGTAGTGATGGCTAGTGAAGCAGCCCTTGAAGTCTCCAATTTAATCTGAGGGAGGAGAGGTTTAAAGGTATGCTTGCTCTATTTTAACGAAAACTTCATTGCCCTTACCTTCATATTACCTGGTGGTGTGAGGTTAATTTAAGGACCACTGTGACCCCTAAGTGCTATGTTTTCATACTTTCCCAGGCCTCAGCAGGGCTCCTTTTTGTGTTGCTCGGTTTCCATTCATTTTTGATATTATATATATATTTCTCTACATATAAAGATTACCCTGAGTATTCAGACAACATCAATAAAAGGAAAGGTGCTACCCCATAATTACTGAAAGGACATCTTGCTGTCAATATCTTGGAAGATAGGACAACAAATCGTCAAACAATCACTTTCTACTTAGAAAAGGACAAGGTTCTGACTGGCAATCAAGATGGCTTTGTGAAAAACAAATTGAGCAAAACCATCTTAATCTACTTCTATGAAAGAATCTGTTCCCTGTACTCCAAGAGAAATAAATCTCTCTTTTCGCTAGGATTTTTATTCCCCTACATGTGGCATTCATTCTCGATGATTGAAAAAATACAGGAACTAGACTTCAGAGTACGATTTTAACTGATAGTAAGACAGTGCTCCAGGTGGGTCTGGGAGGTAGAGCAAAAGTAGACTAACCCTCTAGTGCTGCTTTTGATGACCCCTAAGAGCCATGAGTGAAAGAGGCTTGTTTGTGATGCTTATTATTGATTACCCAGGGACTAGAACAGTATATGAAAGTGCATGCTAGATAATGAATGAATGAATGTTTCCTGCTTCTCAGCGAAGGCATAAGTCACTGGATATTAATCAGCCTACTTTTTTCTTACCTTTATTGCTTCCTTGGCCTCTTCTTCCTTTCCCTGTCCCTCTCATCACCCAAAGGAAGGATAAATTTTCACTGGCAATATGTCCAGAGAGATATCTAACACTTCGTTAAAAAAAGAATTTTATTGGCTCTGTATGTTCCCTCAGAAATAGGCTCAAGTTCAGTTAGGAATTAGTAAGATATAAATTAAGGGCACCAAGCAGGTAGCATGCAGACGGGAATATACATAAATTCCCCGGAAAAATATTCTTGATCTTTAGTGGAACAGTACAGTACTAACCGTGAATTAGCAGTATATGAGGTGTAACCGTGTTTTAAAGAAGACAAATCAGAACTGTGTAAAGTCAAAGAAATGTTAAGCCTCTTATTATCTTAATTGAAGGATAATGACATTGCCCTAAATGTTTTGGAAACCCTTATTTTGGATTTCCTTAAGAGTTTTGCAGCATGTACTTCAGGTCTTTCCAGGAGTACTAAATCTTTGTAATCGGAGGGTGCACTTGGTTTTTGGAAATAGCCAAAAGTGATATTGAGCCAAATTTTATCCATAAGACACTTGATCAAATGGAATAACAAAATCTGTGGTCAAAAATGTTGTGAATATAAAATAATGAGACTAATTTCATTTGATTCAGAGGTTAATTCGGAAAGCGGAGTTTCAATCACCAACACAAGTTTAGGACTTCCAAAGGTGGCTGTGTGTAGGACAGGATTCAGCAGATATATCAGAACCAATCTTCTAACTTCACAGTTGCTGTAATATTTTAGGAGATTTAGAGCATGAAAAACTGGTAGATATTGGATAGCACATCTCTTAGAGTATCGTTTCCAGCTTTGTCCTCTTCTGGGGAGGCAGGTGACGATGGAGAAGCCTATAATTCAAAAATAATATCTGACAAGTAGAGAAGACCCAGAAGAAAACCTAAACATTATTCAGTTTAGGAAAATTCGTCTCTATGAAAAAGGTATTGTTCTAGAAAATGGTATTGATTGACATAATTTGAAGTCCCAACAGTTTTTTCCAAGGGTCTCTTGGATCCCATCCTTCCCCTGTCTGTTACTCTACAAACTAAGAAATTCACCTGCATTGCATTTGGGGATTAGCTTCATCTTTGTGGAACTCAGGCAATATGGTGGTTCCTGGGGACAAGCTACGCCTCCATGAAAAAGTCTTAAGGAGATATTGACCAAGTTTCTATTTCACAGAGGCCAATAGACAAGACCTGGGCTTAAAAACCTGACAGCTTTTAGTGAGACATAAGGAAGTATTTCCTTTTCGAGGAGGTTAAGTATCAGAACAGGTTCCTGAGGGAGGTCATGGAACCCTATCCACAGGCAGAAGACCAGAGCAAGCATCTCTCGAGAGCTCTTCCTGTTCTGTGACTCTATAATTCTACTTGTCAAGGTAATTTGATATTCTTATCCAAGTCTCCAAGGTGCTTCTGCCACCACCTAAATTGGTCTCATCAAAAACCTTATTGATTGTGCTGCCTCTCCCATCTTCTAAAATGGTGACAGTATTAAGGCAGTAAACTCAGATCTCAGACCTATCACATACCACTTGTTTTGTCATTTCCCTCCACCCATACCTCCCCAAGACATTTTCTCATTAAAATATTGTTATCAGTCACTTTAGAATTTCATTCTGTTCCTTTGGTTCAAAAAAATATAATTTCCTATAGTCACTAAAAGTGCTTCGTAGATTTTAATCAACAGAGGTCTACAGAGGCATATTGAGCTCAGTTGTTTATCCTTCTCAGATGGAGAAAAATATTCTCAAATACCTACTGAGAAAAATGTGTCTGCAGAAACCTGCAGCATTGGAAAATCTTTTCCTTGCTACAGATTGCAGATTAACTTCTAGCTAATCAGAGTTCAGCATTCTAATGGACTGTGACGGGAGAGACAGTTTTTCCCCCAACTTCACATCACATGTTTCTGCAGTTGTAAGGCAAATTTTAAAAGAAGGCCTTGGGGATCACAGCCAGCCTTCATTATCAGTGCGTGACCGCTTTGTAACCAACTGCAAGTTTAATATCCAAGGAGATTTGCACATAACAGCCTTTTTTCTTTCTTCTTGTTTTTAATAATTTACCTTTGAGATTCTCTTCACCACCATGCTGGTGTGCAGAGATCTGTTTGTCTGTCAAACCTCCAGATATGTAGCGCATGTGAAAGCTACATTAATTTTTTATCTGTTTCCTAAGGAGGCTGAACAATAAGCTGGTTATGCTGAATACAAGAGGGCTACTTCAGTGAACACATATTTGAATTCACTTCAGCTGGCTGGCTCCCTCACCTGTATCACAGCAGTTTCTCCTATGATTCTCCCCTCTGCCAAAAGGGAGTCACTTGTACAAATAAATTCAAGGAACTTTTTGTATAAACTGTCCACCTGAACCTGAGAAGGTTTTGTCTGAAACCAAAAGATTTCTAGAAAAGCTGTGTAATACTGTTTGTGGATCCTGCAAATATCTTGTTCAAAACAAATGCCTCATTTTCAAAATTAGAACACCCCTTTTAACCTTGGAGGCGCTATGTAAACACTAATCTCTACACAAGTGAATTTCCTTAGTAGAATATTGAGCTATGTCAGTGTGACAAATGTCATGGATACTGGGCCTCTGAAACACTAAGCACTGGCATTTTTAAAAAAATAAATGTAGATGTCAGTGAACCATAACCTATAGATGATTAGAAAGAAACTTACCATTCAAAAGTGGATAATGTTTTCTTCAAGGCTGCTAAGATTTTCTACGATAAAGAAATATGAGGTGCATAGGGAACTATGTGTAAAGGCGTTCTTGGTAATTTAATGTTTTGAAAACTCCCAGGCTGAAAACTATTATTATGTAAATCAACTAGCTCCAGCTGCTAATTCTTAGAAAATGGAAAGAGTATCTAAAGTTTAACTAGATTTTGACCTTTTATGTTATGTAGACTACAATAGGGAAGAAAGAATTAGGAAGTTGGTTAGGGGGTTATTTTTTTTTTTTTTTGAGACAGAGGAGTCTTGCTCTGTCACCAGGCACCAGTCTGGAGTGCAGTGGCGCAAGCTCAGCTCACTGCAACCTCCACCTCTCGGGTTCAAGCAATGCTCCTGCCTCAGCTTCCCAAGTAGCTGGGACTACAGGTGCGTGCCACCACGCCCAGATAATTTTTGTATTTTTTAGTAGAGATAGGGTATCACCATGTTGGCCAGGATGGTCTCGATCTCTTGACCTCGTGATCCGCCCACCTCGGCCTCCCAAAATGCTGGGATTACAGGCGTGAGCCACCGCACCCGGCCTGGGGATTATTTTTTTAAGGTGGTCAGGGAAGGCTTCACTCATAAGGAGACATTCAAGCAGAGACTTGAGCGAGATACTTAAGAGCAGAAGGAGCACAAGTGTAAAGATGAGGAGCGAGGGAGATCAGTGGGTTTGGAAGAAAATAGCTGAGGAAGAGATGAGGACAGAGAGGTAATCACACAAGGCTTTATATGCTATTGGAAGCACCATTTGTTTTTAACTATGCATAGGAATAGATGGCTTTGCTGGCAGAAAAGAAAGGACAGAGATGAGGAAAAGGCTTTGGGGAAGCTGAAAATAAGAGAGTGGGACAGGGAAGTATAGTCTAGAAAGGATATGGAGGGAATGCAATGCTTTCTATAGGAAGAAATGAACATAGTGTGACTGAATTGCGAATGATGGGCTCAGCTCACTCCCCGATAGGATGTGTTCTTCCAGGCCCTTGGTCCCTCACTCACCCAAGAATGGGGGCGAGGACCCCACCAGGTGTGATGAGCTCATTTAAGTAAATATCGGACCCCAAAAAGTTTTGCAGAAAGTGATTTATTTAGGCAGAGAGAGAGAAAAAGGAGAAAGAAAGAGTTAGAGAGTGAGCTCCCATGCTGTGGTGTGAGGGGACCCAGAAATGGAGTCCGCACAGATGTGAGAGAAGGAGACTTTTAACCTGGGAGATATTCCCGGATTCAAGTTTTCTGTCCTATGAAAGGAGTTCCTTTAAACTTCCACTGGAGTGATTGATCTTTGATTTCTGACATCTGATTTGTTGTTTGGCCCACAGTCCTCCCATAGCTTCTCGAGGACTTTTCTAAACAAAGGAAACTCACCTGGGCAGTCTGTCTTCCCACACGCAAAAGTTAAAGACCTCTAATCTCCCAGATGGAGACGTAAAAGAAGGCAGTTCGGGCATGTTGCTGGGAAGTTCTTGCCTTTGAAATCACGCCCCTTGTGGACCTGAGGAGAGAATACATTCCCTCAATAGTACATCAGGAATCAAAGAGAGAAGAACATTTCTATTTTGTTTAGTTTAGCAGATTACCTATGGTCCGTTATACTTCTGTGATTCATACCATATTTACATAGGTTCATAAGCATGCCTTTAATCCCCGTCTAACTACAGTATCAATGCATTTGTTCAGTGTCTGTTTCTGAGGCACCTAACTACTTGAGCAAGCTAATCAAGATTTCCATTACCCCAGTGAGAAAGAAGTTATACTTCTCTGTTGCAATCGTAGTTGATTGGTTGATGAAGTATTTATGAGATCTTTCATAAGATGAACTTTAAAGATCACATGTACCATAATAAGTGGAAATCGCTGGGAAAGAAGAAGTTTAGCAGTTTTATAGTGCTGATAAAGTCTTCAGAGGTACTGACTCTCAGAGTCTAGTTACTGCAGCTGAAAATTCTTTGCCCTGAGCATTTGTCATGACTCCTTCAATTCAATATGCCCTTTAAACACAGTGAAACCATAGAAAAGGAATATCTAATGTTGTTAGGTGTTAATTAAAGAGTAGATTTCCTTCTTTTCCTTAATTGAAAGCCTTAATTTGTCTTCAGTTGCAGCTGAAAATTCTAAAGAATCATTTTCACCATCTTATGTAGGCTTTTTCTCTAATGATCAGGTTGTTCGATTCCTTGTTCAAATGCTGAAAAACTCATCTTGGCTCACACTGTATCTTCCTATTTGTAACCTGATGTGATCATTCTAAAATGGGAGTGAAAAAGAAAAAGACCTGGACGACTATATGAATCCTGATTTATCTTTGATATTCTTTAGGATTTTCACCCACCTTTACTGTAATAACAAATAGGGACCTCAGCCCAAGCTACAAATCAGTTAGAGGTAATATACATTGGGATCTGTGTTTCCTATCATCTCTTTTCTCCTTGGTTCCAGGCAAGTGCAGCAAATTGCAAGAGTGTCAACAGTATAGGCTGGGCACGGTAGCTCACGCCTGTAATCCCAGTACTTTGGGAAGTTGAGGCGCGTGGATCACCTGAGGTTGGGAGTTTGAGACCAGCCTGACCAACATGGTGAAACCCCATCTCTACTAAAAATACAAAAATGGGCCCAGTGTGGTGGTGCACACTTGTAATCCCAGCTACTCGGGAGGCTGAGGCAGGAGAATTGCTTGAAACTGGGAGGTGGAGCTTTCAGTGAGCCAAGATCTCGCCATTACATTCCAGCCTGGGCAATAAGAGTGAAACTTCATCTCAAAAAAAAAAAAAAAAAAAAGTGTTACTAGTAGCCAAAACAGTTCAAGCACAGAATATGTTAACTATATGAAATAGAGGAAAAGAGAAGGAAGGAGAATTTTTAAAAAGAAAAACTTTTTTGGTAAAATGATGAAAAGTTGTTTCATATAGAATTGTCTTTCGTTTTTCATTGTCATATTTAGGACATCTTTGGGACAGGGTAAGGAAACTGCTGCTGTAACCCTAGTTCACTGGTCTGGACAACCTGTCCATTGCTTCCTATTTTGCCTCCTGTTAGGACTGGAATGAAATGAGAACCCTACCAACAAGCAAAAAGTTTCTGCCTTTCATCTTATCTCCTATTTGAAATCCCTCAGTAATGATGTTCCAGCACAGCTAACAGCCTCCTATTAGTAAAGATGGGAAAAGTACAAGAAAGCTTAACAAGGCCTGGGGTAGGGAACCAAGTGTGGACTAATTCTCTCCTGGTTCTTCTATAAACATTGAGGCAGACTAAGTGAATCCCTCATTCTAAGACAAATGTTCACTAAGGAAATAAAATGAAACTCCTAATTTCCAAAGCAATTGGACTTTCCTTAGACTGTGTGCTTTATTTTCTCAGTGAAGTGACAGAACTAGAGATGTTGAAAAAACGAAAACAAAACAGTAATTCTCCCCTAGATTCACTGCCTTTCCCGAGGAAGCATCCTCCCTCAGTTTTTGCCATAGTCCTGTGAGGCATGTTGAAACTTGAGTAAAATGATGAATGAATTTCTTTGTTAGTCAAAATAGCAAATTAGCCTATGATCTTTATTATTTCTTAGATTTGTCAAATATGACATCCTAACACCAAGAATTTTCCCCCAAAACCTCCTGTTGTTCATTCTACCTCTATTTTTTTTCTCATGGCACGGAAAGGCAAGTCCTCATCTGTTCAAAGTTGGTAGCTAAGAGAGTGTGTAGGTGTTTTGTTTCTTCGAATTTTTGATTTTCATATCAAAAAGAATTTTTCCTTCTCTCCAGTGTGCATGCACATATATGGACATGCTCCTAGGTTGGAGGAAATGGTGTACAGACCCTGAAATGCATAGGACCTTTGTATTGCCCAAATGTGGGATAATATAATAACAACCACCATTTATTGAACATGTTTTATGTGCCAGGCACTGTGATTAATAGCTTTATATGTGATTCCTCGTTAAACTGCAAACCAACACTGCGAAGTACAGGTACGATTATGTGTTGCTTAATGACAGGGATACAGTCTGAGAAATGCATTGTTAGGTGATTTCATTGTTGTATGAATGTGATAGAGTGTACTTACACAAACCTAGATGCTATGGCCTACTACACATTCAGATTATAGAATATAGCCTTTTGTTCCTTGACTACAAAACTGTACGGCATGTTACTGTACAGAATACAGTATGTAACACATTGGTAAGTATTTGTATATCTAAACGGAAGAGGAACAATAAAAATACTATATAAAAGATAAAAATGGTACACCTGTATTAGGGCACTTAGCATGAATGCAGCTTAGAAGATTGGAAATTGTTCTCATCAGACACAAGCACACTAGCCTAGGACCACACAGGATCAGGATCATCAATATCATTGTCTTCCATCTCCATGTCTTATCCCACTGGAAGATCTTCAGGGGCGGTAACACACATGGAGTTGTCATCTCGTATGATAACAATGCCTTCTTCTGGAGGACCCGAAGGACCTGCCCGAGGCCATTTTATAGTTAACTTGTTATAAGTAGATGTACACTCTAAATGGTCGAAAGTATGTATAGTATAGCAAATACGTAAACCAGTAACATAGTCATTTGTTATCAGTATCAAGTACTGTGTATTGTACATCATTGTATGCACTATACTTTTATAGGACTGGTAACACAGTAAGTTTGTTTATACCAGCTTCACCATAAGTACCTGAGTAGTGTGTTGTGCTATGACATTATGATGGCCATGACCTCACTAGGTGAAAGGAATTTATCAGTTCTGTTATAATCTTACGGGACGGGAGAGAGATCCAAGATGGCCGATTAACAACAGCTCAGGATTGTAGCTCCCAGTGAAAGCGCAGAGAGCGAGTGGACGCCGCACTTTCAGACGAATTTTTGTTGCCCACAGACTAGGAGATTCCCGGCGGAGGAGCC
>CAUYLG010005856.1:0-66042 GCA_963573385.1 Cacajao melanocephalus | reverse complement strand
AGCCTTTTTGCACTGGTTTCTTCCCATTTTTGTGGATTTATCCACCTGTCGTCTTTGTAATTGCCGACTTTCAGATTGGGTCTGAGTGGACGTCCGGCTTGTTGGTGATGAAGTTTTTTCTGTTTCTTAGTTTTCCTTTGACAGACGCCCTTTCCCCGCAGAGGTAGGCTTTCCCGGGTTCAGCTATGCTTACTGTGAAACTCTCAGTCCTCAGCACTTCCAATTGCTGTTCTTGTGGGGGTGGGACCAGCCGAGCCCGACTCAAAGGGTACCCAGTCGCGTATACTCCGCACTCAGAAGTGCCGCGCCGTGCTGGGGCGCCGGCAAAACAGCTGCGCCGGCCAAGAGTTGCGCTGGCGACCTGAGTGGCTCCTCCGTTGGGTAGCTCCCAGTTTGTGGGCCACAGAATTTTGTCTGAAATTGCAGTGTCCACAAGCTCTCTGTGCTTTCATTGGGAGCTACAATCCTGAGCTGTTGTTAATCGGCCATCTTGGATCTCTCTCCCCTAACAGTTTTAAACATAACCCAAGAAGTAGCAGAAAAGAAAGTATACTACAGTGTACTGAACTTTTATGTTCAAATTACCATAGCTGTACTAGATATGTGTGTGTATATTTTAAGGCTTACAATTTATAAACACTCCAACTATTAGTAATAACATATTAAGGAATTGTAAGTGGCCCTGTATGTAGGCGTTATTTTCTTTAATCAGGTTCACTGAGTACTGGGAGACCTAAGAAAGTTAATTATATTAACAACTACATTATTATTATAATACATTGTAGCAGATGTGTTCTATGGAGGTTTAATTTTGATGAAGGTGGAAAATGAGGCGTAGTTCTTAGTTTGCATCTTTGTGTTCTCTATTTTTTTTTTTTTTTAAAGACATAGTCTCGCTCTCTCGCCCAGGCTGGCGTGCAGTGGTGCAGTCAGAGCTCACTGCAGCTTCCTCCATCTGGGCTCAAGTGATCCTCCTGCCTCAGCCACCTGAGTAGCCTGGACTACAGGCACGTGCCACCATGTCCAGCTAATTTTTAACAATTTTTTGTAGAGATGAGGTCTCACTGTATTGCCCAGGCTGGTCTTGAACTTTTAAGCTCAAGTGATCCTCCCACCTCAGCGTCCCAAAGTCCCAGGATTACAGGTGTGAGCCACCTGGCCTACATTCTCCTTTTTGTTTCAATACAGACATTAAAATTTTAGGCCAATTTGAGTTAGATTTTTATTACAACTGCTTTCAATTAAATTAGCTTCATAATCTGTTGATACTGCAAAGAAGCCAGAGTAGTGTAAAGGGGAAAGAGTAGGATTTTGTGTCAGATTGTGTTTGAATTATTACTCAACTACTCACTGGGTATTTAGTTTCTTTGACCTTCAGGCCAGGTGTGGTGGCTTATGCCTGTAATCCCAGCATTTTGGGAGGCCCAGGTGGGCAAATCACCTGAGGTCAGGAGTTCAGGACCAGCCTGGCCAAAATGGCAAAACCACATCTCTACTAAAAATACAAAAATTAACCAGGCCTGGTGGCAGGTGCCTGTAGTCCCAGCTACTCGGGAGGCTGAGGCAGGAGAATCGCTTGAACCTGGGAGGCAGAGGTTGCTGTGAGCTGAGATCATGTCATTGCACTCCAGCCTGAGTGACAAGAGTGAAACTCCGTCTCAAAATAAATAAATAAGTAAAACTGAATTATTTTTTAAAAAAATAATAATTTACTTGACCTTCACTTTCTTCATTTGTAGAAAGGGCATGAGAGTATAGTATCTCTCTGCTTCTAAAGGTTATCATGAATATTAAATAGAATATTTGTCAACTGGGTACAGTAACTTACACCTGTAATCCCAGTACTTTGAGAGGGTGAGGTAGCAGATTCACTTGCACCTAGAGATCAGGCTGGGCAACATGGCAAAACCCTGTCTCTACCAAAAGTACAAAACTTTGCCAGGTATGGTGGCGCATACCTGTGGTCCCAGCTACTTGGAAGACTGAGGTGGGAGGATTGCTGGAGCCTAGGAAGTAGAGGCTGCAGTGAGCTGTGATTGTGCTACTGCATGCCAGCCTAAGTAACAGAGCAGGACCTTGTCTCAAAATAAATAAAAATTTTTTGAAAGAAAATTATTTTTTGAAAAAAGTTATGAGTCTACCTCAGTGACTGGTATATTATTAGATGTTGAAATAAAGTTATTCACCACTCTACCACACTTACTAATATATAAGTTGTGTCATACTTGTTTCCTCTTTGTCTTACGGAATCTCTTGAGGGGGAAGAAAAAATCAGTGACTATCATGCTTTTCTTGAAGCTCCATATATAGCTGGGATGATATTCCTGCATTATGGATTCCTAGCGATGTTTCATATGGCATTTTATAATATTGTCCATAAAAATGACAACATTTCAGTAAATGGACAGGAACATCATAAGTTAATTGTTAATAGATGAATGCATTAGTTATAGAAATCATTATCTTTCTGTAGTCTTGGGATTCAGGCTTTCTTAATTCACACCACCCAGGTTTAGAAGGCCTATTACCATTGACTAGGATAAAGAACATCTTTGTTGCATGGGATTCATAAAGCCTAAGAATTCAGTTTGGGGTTCTTTAGTTGGTCTTGCTTAAAATGTACAGCTTGCTTAGATAGGAGGAAGAATCAAGTTGCTCTAGGTAGTTGAAGTCCCTTTTAAAAATAGTTGCTACTCTAAAGAGAAGGAGGAATTGAAAGTGGTTCATAGTAAATCATTGATTTCTTTTGTTTTGACATAAAAGCAGAACGGACATTAGCAGCTACTTTATATGAAGGGCATTTTGCCTGATATAAGTATATATATATATATATATATATTTTTTTTTTAGATACAAGTTTTGCTTTGTTGCCCAGGCTGGAGTGCAGTGATGTGATCTCGGCTCACTGCAGCCTCCACCTCCTGGGTTCACGTGATTCTCCTGCCTCAGCAGTAGCTGGGACTACAGGCATACGCCACCATGCCTGGCTAATTTTTGTATTTTTAGTAGAGACATAGTTTCACCATGTTGGCCAGGCTGGTCTCAAACTCCGGACCTCAAGTGATCCACCTGCCTCAGCTCTCAAAGTGCTGGGATTACAGGCATGAGCCACCATGTCTGTCGCAAGTATATTTGCATGGATTTAATCCTCACAGTACATCTGTGAGGTAGGTTGGTAGTATTCTCATTTTACAGAGGAAGAAATTGGGTCTTAGAGAAGTTAATTTTAAATAACTTTCATGAGGTCATACAGTAACAAGTGGCAGAGCTGATATTTATTATTAACTAACTTTTTGCTGTTTGTATGTGTAAGGGGGTGGTATTTTTGCTTTTTTCATATCTTATGTAAAATGTAAAAATATTAGCCATCTACATCTAGATGTAAAAATGACATTTTTTTTAGTTGGAAAACCAGTTTTGCTTTAGTCAGAAAGTCATAAAAATCATATTTAAATAGGATCAACTACTGTTTTTTAATATAACTGAGATTTGAACGCAGATTAATTTGGTTCCAAAGCTTATGCCAGACTTTGGAGAATGCAAAGATAAATAAAACCCTTACTCATCTTGTCGATCTTGCAGACTAATGGAAAAGATTGACGTGTGTGTTCATGTAGTACTCTGTTAAAAGTTAAATAGGATTCCAGACGAGAATGACAGTACTGGGGAAGATTTTCCAAAGGAGGTACCCTTTGAGTGAGTCAGATAGGGAAAAGTGAAATGGTGCCTGGTGGAGAAGGCGTACATAGGCAGTGACAGAGTGACAGGGTATGGAGCTAAAACCAGTCTTCAGTTTAGAGTTCTTCTCTGTAGGGAATCAGTAGACATTTTAAAACAGAAAGGAATGAAAGAGTCAAATAATGATGATGGTAATAGTTTAAGAAGCATTCTGGGCCAGGTGTGGCTCACACCTGTAATCCCAGCACTTTGGGAGGCCAAGGCGGGTGGATCACTTGAAGTCAGGAGTTTGAGACCAGCCTGGCCAACATGGTGAAACCCTGTTTCCACTGAAAATACAAAAATTAGCCAGGCATGGTGGCCCATGCCTGTGATCCCAGCTACTCAGGAGGCTGAGGCAGGAGAATAGCTGGAACCCTGGAGTCAGAGTTTCTGGTGAGCCGAGATCGCACCACTGCACTGCAGCCTGGGCAACAGAGTGAGACCCTGTCTCAAAAAAAAAAAACAGCATTCCGAAGGACATGCCACGGGAGGTTGATGGTTGGTGTTGCAGATACAGAGAACTTTAGCTGGTTCTTTTTCCTCTTAAAGATCACTTGGGATGAGGAGGAAAAAAAAAGATCACTCAAATAATGAAGGTTATTTACATGTAATTGCTTAGTCTAAGTGACATTATTAGTTAACATAATTCCATATATAAGAAACATCTTTTAATTTACACATATTTCCCGTTAAAACCACCTCTTCAACTTTCATTTAAATCTTGTAAAGAGACATTTCAATATTTTTTTAGTGTGAATATTTTGGTAATTAGATGTAGTAGAAAAATAATGCTTTGATGGGCAAAATGCTGTTCAAATGATCTTGAAACAAAGAAGTTTTAAAAGCAGTTTTTATTTACTTATTATTTAGCAATACATGTTTATCAGAAATTTAAGAACCTAAGTAATGCAAAGAAAGTAAGGATTACCTTTAATCAATAAACAAAGATAAACTTTTGAAGGGAGTATATGCCATACCAGTCACTAAGTAAGGTTTTAATATTCAGATTCCAGAGTTCTGATCAATGACTATATTTTACACTTATTTCAATTAAGAAAAAGTTTTCTATCTTTACATATTTTAGTGACTGAATTACCATGGCATAATTGAGAGTCTGGATTTATTATAGTATACTATGATTTCTATTTAATGTGTAAGGTACCCAATTAAAATTTTAGCCTATTTGATTAAATACTAACAATATAGGTTGCCATTACTATTGTCTTACTACCAATTAGACATTTCTCAGAATGCTAAAGCAAGAAGGAACCTTAAAGTCTTGTCTGGTTTACCTTCTCATTTTACAAATGTGGGTGCTTTTCTTTCAAGCTTTTGTTTGCAGTGACATATTAGGTTAGAGTTTCTTTCGTTAAGCTCTCACTTGATGGCAGTCATCTTTCTTTCAGGTCAGACTGTTTTTCCATCTTTCAGCCAATGGTACAAAAAAAAAGGAGACCGAAGAGAGGAGATAACATATGCCAGAGAAGTAGAAAGAGCCGTTGTATGTCTGGGTATAATCATATAACCAACCTGGAAGGAAGGAATGATTTCTGTTAGTTAAGGAAATTTTTCCATTAGTAATTCTCAGCCATGAATTGTTCCTCAAATGAAGGAGCCTCCTGTATTGTGATCCATTAGAAGTTAGTGAAGCTTCTTAGCTGTCCTAATTTTCATCGACGAAGTTGAATCAGCTCCACCCGAGTTAGGAACTTACACTATGTCCAATCTTACAGGGGATGTTGGAGAAAATTAGGGACACATACCATTTCATTTTACCATGAATTTTATTAGAAGACCACTATTATGAAGAAATAATAATAAATTACTATTTTCCAAAGAAAAAGTGAGAGAACTAATTATTATCTTTTTTTTTCCTTTACTAAACAAACACTGAATACTTACTATATTCCTGTTAATATTGGTAGGTGTTGAGGATACAATAGTGAGCCAAAACAGTTATGGTCCCTGCCCACACAGAACTTACAGTTTAGCAGGGAGATAGGTCCCAACCACGTAAATAAATAACACATGTGATAAGTGCTATGAAGGGAAGATCCAGGGGGCTATGAGAATATATGAGAAGGATCTGACTGCCTGATCACTTGAGTCTTGCTTTGTCACCCAGGTTGGAGTGCAGTAGCATGATCTCAGCTTACTGCAACCTCTGCCTCCTGGATTCAAGTGGTTCTCCTGCCTCAGCCTCCCAAGTAGCTGGGATTACAGGCACCTGTCACCACACCTGGCTAATTTTTGTATTTTTAGTAGAGATAGGGTTTCGCCGTGATTAGCAAGGTGGTCTCTAACTCCTGACCTCAAGTGATCCGCCTGCCTCAACCTCCCAAAGTGCTGGGATTACAGATGTGAGCCACTGTGTGCGCCTGGCCCTAAATGGTTTTTAAAAGCATAAGTTGGAGGGTCCTCAAAGTCTTTTGGCTAACGGCACATGCTAGAGCTTAAGCGAGACCCCTTTTTTTTTTTTTTTTTTTTTAAATCTGAGTGGGTGGTAGCAAAGAATATTTATGCTAAGGCACATCATTGGAAAAGTCAACACTGAATAAGGCAAATAATATTCATATTATCATGACAATAATTTTGGCCTCCTGGACTTGCTAAAGGGTCTCACGGACCTCTGGGGGTCCATTGACCTCACTTTAAGAAGTTCTTTTCTAGAGTATGTAGTAGGTATATCTGATCACTTATTCAAGAAATTTCAGTGCTGTACGGCAGCACAGGTCTGGGTTCCAGGGATATATCCCTGAACAAAATAGATGACAATATCTGCCCTCATGGAGCTTACACTGTATCTTTGATTTTTCCCTTCTATCTTAGATCATGAATGCCTCACTGGAGATGTAGAGTATACCCTCCCCCACCTTTTCCTTCTGGTCTGGTTGTCTCATCTCCTCTTTGTCCATAAGAGAGCAAAGAGGAGATGAGAAAACCAGACCAGAAGAAATGGACTTAATTTATTTTTGTTTTATAGTTCTCTGTTTCCTGTTGTTAATGTAAAAAATAAATGAATAGAATGTTTTAGCCTCTTAAGTTCAACTAACTTTAAGTTGTTTTTTACTTATTGACTCCTGTTTGATCAGTGACCTCTATTAAATGTTTATTGGAGTTACTAGAGTGAAAACAACTAGGACAAGTCTTTGTGTTATGTTAATAGTTACCTATAGATCTCTAAGAAATAGGTGACTAGTCTCTGAACTCTTCTACTAGACATTTCTAGAAAGGAGGGAGTATGAAAGGTAGCAGTCCTTACCCTCCCAATCCCTTGTCATTCGTGCCTTAGTCCCACCAGCACAGCAAATTTATTAGAGTGTATGTGTCTATATGTATAGATGTATATATAAAACCTGTGTATTATAAAATAGTGGTATCAGAAGTAACACCCTGGGAAAGACTAGGAATTCTTTGATACAGGTAGACTGTGCTACTAAAATGTCAGGTAGGCCATAGCTAAAAGTAAAAATGAATTGAAGAGAAAAACCATTTGTAAGCCTTTTATTTATTTCTTTTCTTTTTAAAAAATTTCTTGTAGAGACCGGGTCTAAGTTGCTTGTGCTAGTCTCAAGTTCCTGGTTTCAAGTCATCCTCCTGCCTCAGCCTCCCAAAATGCTGGGATTACAGGTGTGAGCCACCATGCCGACCAAGCCTTTCATTTTATACACACACACACACACACACTCACACTCACTCACTTTTTTTTTTTTTTTTTTTTGAGACGGAGTCTCACTCTGTTGCCCAGACTGGAGTGCAATGGCACACAGCCTCAGCTCATTGCAATCTCCGATACCTGGGTTAAAGTGATGCTCTTGCCACAGCCTCCCACGTTGCTGGGATTACAGGTGCATACCACCACACCCTGCTAATTTTTTTGTATTTTTAGTAGAGACAGGGTTTTGCCATGTTGGCCAGGCTGGTCTCAAACTCCTGATCTCAGGTGATCCACCTGCCTTGGCCTCCCAAAGTGCTGGGATTTCACTCACTTTTAAAGTCGGAATGCTGTTTCTGAAACATTAAGGTTTTTTTTTTTTTTTCTGAGATGGCATCTCGCTCTGTCGTCATGGCTGGAGTGCAGTGGCATGATCTTGGCTCACTGCAACCTCTGCCTCCCGGGTTCAAGCAGTTCTCCTGCCTCAGCCTCCTGAGTAGCTGGGATTACAGGCTTGCACCACCACACCCAGCTAATTTTTGTATTTTTAGTAGAGACAGGGTTTCACCATCTAGACCAGGCTGGTCTTGAACGTCTGACCTCATGATCCACCCGCCTTGGCCTCCCAGCTGAACATTAAGTATTATAGTCATGTGGCATGTAACAGGACAAACCTCATGAGGTTATGATAATGCATTTTTACTGTATCATCTATGTTTAGATACATGAGTACTTTGTTTAGATACATGAGTATCTTTCTATGTTTAGATATATTACCTATAGTATTCAGCACAGTAACATGCTGTATAGATTTGTAGCCTAGGAGCAATAGGCTGTACCATATAGCCTAGGTGTCTGTAGGTATACTGTTCATATGATGATAAAATCATCTAACAACACATTTCTCAGAATGTTTTCCTGTTGTTAAGTAACTCATGACTGTATTTAATATATTTTCTTACCAGGGCAGGGAATCATTTAGCATGTTTTAGAATTATTTCTATGTATTTCCATGCAAAATTAGGTGAAATAAAATCTAGATGAAATAATTGTTGTAAATCTGTTTCTCTCAGTCATATTTGATCATTTAGTTATTTGTATTTTTTAGATTCTAAATTAAGATCCAGTTGCCATTCAGTAGGATAATAGTATACAGTGAGTATTTAATTTTAGGATGCTATTTATACTAGCAAATTTGAGGTGAAATGTAGGATGCAGAACTATACATATGACTATTTTATGAAAGTATTAGCTGTTATAATCAAGCTTATATTCAAGTGACTACTAGGTAAGTTAAATTTTGAGCTTCATTGGTATTGAAACATCTACTTTATTTGATTAGAATAACTAGCCTTTCTCTACTGTTGAAAGTAAAAGGATTGGCCAGCCGCAGTGGCTCATGCCTGTAATCCCACCACTTTGGGAGACCGAAGCAGGCAGATTGTTTGAGCCCAAGAGTTCAAGGCCAGCCTGGGCAATGTGGTGAGACCTATCTCTACAAAAAAGAAGTACTAAATTAGCTGGGTGTTGCCCAGACATGATGGTTCACACCTGTAACCTTAGCACTTTGGGAGGCCGAGGTAGGAGGATCTCTTGAGTTTAGGAGTTCAAGATCAGCCTGGGCAACATAGACCTTGTCCCTATTCTATCAAAAATTAGAAAAATATTGGAAAAGTGCTGGGCGTGGTGGTTCATGCCTGTAATCCCAGCACTTTGGGAGGATGAGGTGGGTGGATCACAGGGTCAGGAGAGAGAGACCATCGTGGCCATGGTGAAGCCGCGTCTCTACTTAAATACAAAAAAAGTTAGCCAGGCGTATTGGCACATGCCTGTAGTCCCAGCTACTCAGGAGGCTGAGGCAGGGGAATCGCTTAAACCTGGGAGATGGAGGTTGCAGTGAGCTGAGATCGCGCCACTACACTCCATCCTGGCGACAGAGCAAGACTCTGTCTCAAAAAAAAAAAAAAAAGAAAAGAGAAGAAAAATATTGGAAAAGGGAAAGAAAAAAGCCAGGTGTCGTGGCATGTGCCTGTAGTCCCAGCTACTCAGGAGGCTGTGTTGGGAGGATTGCTTGAGTCTTAAGAGGTGGAGGCTGCAGTGAACTGTGATTGTGCCACTAACCTCCAGCCTGGGCAACAGAGGGAAAATGAGTATCTGATTTTACTAGATCTCTTTATTTTTTTGGTAACAGTATGAAAAATCTGTTCAGATGACTTTTGACCCTAAATGGTTTAATGCTTCTAAGTAAATATTTTTAAAAGAAATTATTGCTGATAGTTCAGAAGCCACTATATTCTAACCATTTTAAAAATAACATTCAGAAGACTAGATTCCTTTGTGGTCATAGCATAAGCATTATGAATGTCAGAGAAAGACAAGATTACATACAGGTTATAATCCAGGGTTAGTTTCATGTATCTGAATGTTCATTCTATGCTGGGTATTACTGTATGTAGCCAGCACCCTGAGGAATAAACTGACAACTGATGCAGAATTATTAAGCTGAAGACCTCTGTAAGCATTTCCTCAGTGTCTACAGGCTACTTGCATCAGATTTACCCAAGATGCGTGTTAATAATGCAGATTCGTTGGATTCTGTCAAGTACAACTTCATCATGGGTGGCACTCAGTTGATTCTTATACACAGTAAAAATATTTAACAGTAATAATTATAATATTTGTTATTCATCCCAACTTTTTTCTTATATCTATGGCTATAGGACTTGTTTTAGGTAGAAATGTCTAATAATGTTTCCTGTGATAATTTAAAACAAAAAGATTGAGCTGAGCTTCCTTAAACACGTGCAAACTAGTTTTTTTATAGTCAGCAAAAAAGGAATAAGAATAATCATTCAAGTTTGATATTTAATATAGGATTCTGAATTCATTTTGTAAGTGTTAATATTTTTAAAATTCCACATCATTTTATGTGTTAGGCCATACATTTAGCATCCTGTGTAAAAAGTATTCATACCTCCAGACATCTCAGAACTTGATTGTTAAGCTAAGTTATGAATCAGTTTTATTAGGATTACTATGTAAGTTTACTGTTAGTCATCTTATTAAAACTTAATGTAGCTGGGTGCAGTGGCTCACATCTGTAATCTCAGCACTTGGGGAGGCCAGGGTGGGTGAATTGCTTGAGCTCAGTAGTTCGAGACCAGCCTGGGCAACATGGTGAAACCCCATCTCTACTAAAAATAGAAAAAATTAGCCAGGCATGGTGACACACGCCTGTAGTCCCAGCTACTTGGTAGGCTGAGGTGGGAGAATCACTTGAACCTGGAGGTTGCAGCGAGCAAAGATCGCGCCACTGTACTCCAGCCTGGGTGACAGAGGGAGACTCCAACTCAAAAAACAAACAAAAAACTTATACCCAGAAGGTCCTTAATTCCAATGTCTCTTGGTGCTCGTTCTAATAAGTGGTTGAAAATTCTGCAGGTGACTGGTCAGAACTGAATCAGAACTTCTAGCGGTTGAGTTGTAGCTTAGTGGCAAATTTCCAAGGTGTGCAAAGACAAGTTTTCTCTCATCCCTGGAGCTACTGGAGCCACGAGCTGGCTATAGGCAGTCTTATTCTTTTACTTTGTGTGTATTGTGCAAATATTTTCTATATGTGTCATGATAGGAAAATCTTGGGAAACTTGGCTTAGCAAATTTAAATTTCAGGGCCTTTTAAGATGGGAACTCACTAAAGTTTCCTTGATAGAAATTTGCAGTAAGATTTACTGGGAATGCTTCAAGTAAATGCTTCTGTGCTGTGAGTTTTAATGATTGTGATCTCGATTAGGATTTGGAAGCTGGATTCTTTGGCCTTGGAAAGTGTGTTATATAAGGGAAGAACTCCTCTTCTTAAAACACAACAGAGAGCTATTTGGAATTTATTTTCGATGTCTTTGTAGGTATTCATCAATCTTAGGAAAACTGAATCAAAGCAAAAGTCTGTAAGGCTTTGTAGTTTATGGGGAAAATAATCACTAGACAAATAAAATATTTACTTTTCAAAGCCTTTTTTTCCCGCAGAATTTATAGAAGAAAGAGCTATGCTCTGCCTTCTCACTTTCTCCCCACTCACCCCCAACCTCCAGAATGGGTTTTCCAACTAAAATTGTAGGCCATAGAGGAATTATCAATTGATAGGCAAAGGTGACTGATAAAACTCTAGAGGTCAGGATTGGTAATAGTGGAGCAAGGACCAGGTGGAATTTTTGTTTAATACTGTATCTGAAATTGAGGATGGGATAGATAGGGAATGACCTATCGTGTGTCATGAGGAGATGACTTTTTTGTGATAATGGGAAACAGATGAGCTTAGATGGATGAATATATATTTTAGCACTTATCTTTTTCCGTAAAACACTAATAGACTTGATACAAAATTACTAGTCTCACTCCGTGGTATTTCTGATGAGATACAAGATTGGCAAATAATAATAAGAGAGAGACAGACATACTTCTTTAGGAGCTAAGTTGACTTTAATGTATGCTGGAGTACAATTGACTTACAACTATTTGGGGTTAGTGATTTTTCTAGGGCTGTTTGGGGGAAAAAAACACTTGTGAAATACCTGCTTGACTTAAACTTCAACATATTTTAAAGTTATTTTATTATCCCACAGCTCAGAATGTCTTCAATCAAAGGTAAGAAAATAAGTTGTAGAGGTTCTAGACTGTTGTTCTTAGTATGAAGTCCTGGCAGTATATGTGGCAGAGTGAATACCGTGTCGCCACCTGGTGAGTCATGTGAGGACTTTGAGTAACTTTCATCTTCTGTGTGTCCCACATAGCGTTTAACAGAACACTATGCTAATCATTTGCTTGACAGTTATTGAATGAATACTTAGTTCCAAATATTTATTTGATAGTAACTTGATTACCAAGTAATCAAATAGTTACTTTTAGGGAGTTTCCAGAAGATATTTGTGATTTTACAATTATGTATGTATATTAGCATAAGGTATGCGTTTGTCAGTTGGGAAGGGGGAGAAAATGGAGAAGTAGGGAACTGCATTCAGTTTTATTTTATAGGCAACTAATATGGTCGCTTGGTTTTATTTTAAAATGAAATTGAGCTTTGCGCATTTTGAGCTTACACGTCGAATTCCTTGAATGCAAGAGTAGGAATTTCATGTAAGTAGCTTACATCTGGCCTGTATCTTGAAGAATGTGGTTAGATATACTTGCTTTTCTGCCCAAGGCACTATTTTTGTATTTATATTGCTTTTTGCAGGTTTACTTTGATTAATGGGTCTGCGAGAAATAAGGCTTAAACTATCAGTACTTCTCATTTTTCCACAGCCTTCGAAGGCTTCCATCTTTGTGCCAGTGTGTAGTTCTGGGTACCCCCTAACAGCAAAAGCAGCAGTTGGGTTTGGATGAGCTGTGTGACATTTGGGCTACACTTAGGTCTACTAACCGCCGTGGTCAGGGAACCTAGAACAATCCTAAAACTCACTTACTCTAATGCAGGCCATATTTTTTTTAACTAAAATTGAAATTGTCACTGGGTATTGGAAAGGAGGAATAAGAAGGGACTTTGGGGTGGAGTAGGTGGGCAGGGCGTTGCCTTACAGAGGAGGTGTCGGGGCAGGTAAGTTTTAACTTTCATCCTTTCAATTTTTCAGTTTCAGCAAAGATCTTAAGAAAAATTTTATTGCTACCATTATTTCTTAAATTCATGAAAGAAACATAAGAAATCAAGGTGTATAATTTTCTTGCCTATATTCTCTGTATTTTTAAAAAATAAGAATATAAGTCTGAATTTCTTGTGCTATTTTTGCTTTCCTTGATTTATTAAAATACATTGCATAGAACTAATATTGTTTTCTTTATTTTCATACAGGAGGGAGAGAAATCTTGTTCATGTAATGTGTTACCTTTTTTTGTCTGTGTAATCTACAAGAACATGGCTGAAATGTTACCATTTTTAACTAATGTTTTGACTGAAGGTTATTATGAAAAGTTTTACTTTTGTAGATTCCTAATTAAAAATGCCTCTACTGTTTTATAGGAGTTTCAACTTTTGCAATTTGGTAATAACAGATTTAGGTAAGTAAAATATGAGAATCTCATACAGTTCTGAAGATCTAAGTTTGGTTGAGGATTCAGTGTTTCATCACCAGTAAACCTTTTGATTCAGTTAAAGATAAAGACTCAGTTCTTAAACCTTTTGATTCAGTTAAAGACTCAGTTCTGCCCACACAGGCAAGAACTGAATTGATCTGTACATCAACATTTCTGATGTTTCTTTGGTAGTTGCTGCTGGAGTCAGAAGTTAGGAACAAATCTAATGGCCTTTGTAATGTCCTCTTTGTCATTTCACAGAAGAATGACTTACAGGAACAAAGCTTTCCTGAAATTTCTTTCTTTAACAGATGGTTATTGGCACAGCATTGCAGTTAGAATCCTGTTTAAGATACTAGGAGCACTTCCTGGAGTAAAAATTTCTACATAAGCTTTAGCAATAGCCTTATAACTTCCTTTGACTTTTTTGTAGAGCTTATAGGATGTATGGCGGCCTAAGTAATACTCTGAATTAATGGGTAAAAAAATTCATTATGAGTTCTTCATCCTTACATATGGTGCTAGAATATACTGGATTTGGGGTAAAATAAAAGTTTATTAACTTTTTTGTTTGTCTCATTGATGGAAGTATTTTATATCTCATATTTTACATTACATAGGGGTGTGTGTGTGTATGAAATAAAAGTTTCAAAATAAAGTGATATACTCTGTTTTTTTAATCTGCTCTGTGGTAGTCTATCTTTTTTCATAAAAACAATGAGATCATGACCCAAAAAATTTATTTCAAAACACACATGTATACCTGTAGCTTTTTCTTTTCAGATAATGGTCTTCGGAAAACTTGCCTTGTCTTCTTGTGTATTGAACTATTTAAATATTTTAAGAAGTATACAAAGACATATAGGACATTAAACATTGTTATAGTTTTATTGCTTGTCTTTTTCATTTGAGTAAGATGTTCTATGCCCTTGTATTTGTTACTTCCTTGTACTTTTGGCCCAGTAGGCTTGAAAAGTTCTAAGGCACTACCGAGACAGCCAGTGAAGAAGGATCAGGAATGAAAAAATGCATCAGCAAACTGTGTTTGAGCTCTATGTTCTGTATCTCACTGACCTGGGTACTAGCCATAGTGTAGTTCTGCGAGGTGCTTTAAAATTCCAGCCTGCTTTCCAGGTATGAAACGTAGGCTCAGTGTTAGACAGTGTGGGAAGGGGTGTGTTCATAAATGCAAGTAAGAGAGTTGGTTGCATATTTATATAAATTTACTTCTTTAGAATAAGTATGCCTTAATTGAACCTTAGATAGTGGCATATATTTTCTTCCTAGTAATAATTTTTTCTTTTCTTTCTTTCTTTTTTTGTTTTTTGAGACAGGGTGTTGCCTATCTGTCCAGGCTGGAGTACAGTGGCATGATCAAGGCTCACTGCACTCATTCCTGGGCTCAAGCAATCCTTCTGCCTCAGCCTCGCGTGTAGCTGGGACTGCAGGTATGCACCACCACACCTGGCTAACTTATTAAAATTTTTTGTAGAGATGGTGCCTCACGGTCTTATCTAGGCTGGTCTGGAACTCCTGGACTCACACAATCCTCCCACCTTGCTTCCCTAAGTTAAGTGATGGGATTATAGGCGTGAGCCACCATGCCAGGCCTTCTCAGTAATAATTCTTATTATCTTTAGTTTACATTCTCCTTCTTTCAATATTTACCTTTTCAGAGTCTTTTTTTTTTTTTTTTTTTTGAGATGAAGTCTCGCTCTTTTGCCCAGGCTGCAATAAAGTGGCATGAAGTGAAGTCGGCTCACTGCAACCTCCATCCCCCGGGTTTAAGCAATTCTCCTGACTCAGCCACCTGAGTTAGCTGGGATTACAGGTGCCCGCCACTATGCCCGGCTAATTTTTGTATTTTAGTAGAGACGGGGTTTTGCCATGTTGGCCAGACTGGTCTCGAATTCCTGATCTCAGGTAATCCACCTGCCTCGGACTCCGAAAGTACTGGTATTACAGGTGTGAGCCACTGCGCCTAGCCCCTTTCTGAATCTTAAGAAGTATAAACATAACAGCATTATGAAACTTAATTTTTAAAAAATGATAGTGGGACAAGATCAAGTCCCTTCTGTCTTATTTCAGGAATGAAAGAAGCAAAAGTAAGTTTTAGGCTAAGTTTCTTTTTATGGATGATTAGGAATGTCATAGTAATTTGTGCATTCAAATATATTGAGAACCTGTGGTGTGTGAGAAACTAAAGTTTAGGTCTGTTCCCTAGAAATATTTCTGTGTGAGTAGTTAAGTTTGTAATAGTATTAGATTAAATGTTCAGCAAGCACAAAAAGTCCAGTTAGGTAAAACGTGAATGTAAAACTACCATTTGAATCTTAAAGTTAACTTACATATCAGAACTCCCCAAATGTTTACTATACTTGTATATACTAATTTCCAGTGGCCCCCAATATCCTCTCCATAGAGATTCTGGCCTCACATCCTTGGTACCTACAATTTGAAGGGCCTCTCAAAGAGAGAGCCTCTTTGTTATCTCTCTTTGAAAGAGAAAGTTATGTCTCTTTGAAAAGAACAGATAACAGGCAATCCTGGATATCTATATGGCACATCAGAAGAAAAGTGTCAGGCCTGTACCTTTCAAGCTCTCTAAAAGTGACTCATGTTTAGATACAAGATGCTAGTGGTTCGTTTTTTTTTGTTTTTGTTTTTTTGTTTTGTTTTGTTTTTTTACTTTACATGGACAAGGTCTCCCTCTGTTGCCCAGGCTGGTCTCAAACCCCTCAGCTCAAAGGATCCTCCCACCTTGGCCTCCCAGAGTACTAGGATTATAGGTGTGAGCAATTGCGCCCAGCCTTTTTTTTTTTTTTTTTTTTTTTCCAAATAAAAACATCATGGGTCTTTGAGACTCATAAAACTCTGGATTGTCTCCCCTAGGCAAGTAGACATACATCCAATATCTGCCCTACAAATCCGAAGATAATATAAGAATCTGCTTAAGGCACTCTTAAGAAAATACAAGAATCTGAGCCTTCAGATTTTCCTTCATTGGTGATGGAGTGAGTAGATACAGGAAAAGCAGAACTAATCTTTCTTTTAACCTGATGCTGTCATTACATGTTACCATTAATCTTAGATCAATGTTTCCTTTTATTGCTATTGAAATTTGTTCAGAATGTGGTTAAGGTGTTACCTGCTATAGGTGGTCTGCTATTGAAATTTGTTCAGAATGTGGTTAAGGTGTTACCTGCTATAGGTGGTCCAGAAAGGACAGCCATCCCAGCAAAGAAAGCAGCAAATCCCAAAAACCTGTGTACTGTAGAATTCCAACACAGATCAACCTGTAGGAATTAGAATTCAGTGTTAGCCATATTAAGGGTGAAATTCTACAGAGATCTATGCCTAAAAGGGACAGATACTATTTATGTCATCTCAAGCTATGAACAGTGTGACTTCTGGGGTAAGTTAGATGGCCTTTTGCCCCCAATATTGTGAAATTGCTGAGGGCTAATAGCAAACAGTAACTGCTAGGCAGGCAGTGTTTTCAGTTTATTAGTAAGAACACGAGTTTTTATTTTCATTTTAATTTTTTAGGTGGTTCATGGGTACTTTTTCTTCCCCAAATCTTGCTACTTTTCTCTATTAGGAAATGGTACTTACAATACGAATTGATAGTGATATTCTGTTTTTTTGAGACAGGGTCTCTGGCACCCAGAGTAGAGTGCAGTGGTGTGATCTTGGTTCACTGCAACCTCTGCCTCCCAGGCTCAAGCAATCCTCTCACCTCATCCTTCCAAGTAGCTGGGATCACAGGTGCGTGCCACCACACCTGGCTAATTTTTTTATTTTTTGTAGAGACAGGGTTTCACCATGTTGCCCAGGCTGGTGTCCAACTCCTGAGCTCAAGCGATTCTCCTGCCTCTGCCTCCCAAAGTGCTGGAATTAGTCCCTCCCAAAGTGCTGGGTGTGAGCCACCGTGCCCAGCCAGATGGTGATATTCTTGAATCCCCTAAGGTCTAAGTATCAACCATTAGTTTGTAAGTAATCAGATATCACAAGGAATTAATTTCCATTTTAGGAAGCTTGATTTTTGCCTATGCTTTGTATAATATCCTGTAGCACTTAATGCTAATATTGATAGAATTTTCCTAGGAAATCTGTCCCAGCATGTTGAGGACCTGGTTCTAAGGAGAACCTATGAGATTCCAAGGGATTCCCAGAACACAGAAGTATTTGTGTAAGTATTTTGGTTCCATCTGGGTCCAGGACTTTGAGTTAGTTTGAGGTAAAAATGAAGAGGAAGTATAAAACAATGGCCCTGTGAAAGTACACAGGACCAAGGCAGTAACTTCAAGAGGGAAGCCACACTGGTCAGGAAATCCCTTTTCTTGAAGTGTTCTCAGGGAACTCTTTAAGATTGTGTCTTAAAAGGAGCCAAACAAGTCTCTGGAGTTGAAGGAGTGAAGTGAACACAAGTCTAATCTAGGAGACTGATAAGTAAAAAGGAATCCTGTTGATACCTTTTTTTTTGGTTTAATTTTATTCCTGTCCCATGTGAATAGTCCTCCTACCATCCCTCCCGCTCACACATAAAGTAAGATGAATAACTGGACAGGATATAGCTGCACAGTTTCTAGGGTCTTTGATATTTTTTTAAGTTATGAAATTAATACAAAATATGTATTTTGGGGAGGTTGTCACTGATATTTGCTTTTACTAAATGGTTTAACAATGTTAATGAGTGTGTCTACTCACCAGTACAGGCAGTATCAGTGCCAGGTAACCACCAGCAAAGATGGCGAAGCAGATGGTGTAGGTCATGAGTAGTGGAAATGTGGTGGCTAAAGGAGCAAGCAGGTTAGTGATGCCGCAGAGGATGAGGTAAGACTTGTGGTAATGATACTTCTTAATCCAGTTTTGATCAGCAACCCATCCAGAAATAATCTGACTGACCGTCTCAAGGATACCTGGAACGATATTGAAATCCTTTTATTTTCCTAGCCCCTTTGAAAAAAATATGAATTCTTGAGGCATCATTTCCCAAGTAGTATGACCTCATCCCGAAGCCAGGATATGTGGGGGAGAAAATGATTTCATTGTGAACCAGTAAGCTCTATTACTTACTTATCTATTCCAAATACATTTAATAAAAAAGCAAAAAAGTCTCCTCTAGAGTTGTGTAGAAGACCCACGTAGTTGGTGGTTTTTCTCATTGTGTTTGGAAAACTTTCACCACTACACTGGGAATCCCTGGTTACAGAGGACCCTGGGCACAGAAGGCCATGCATTCCCTTTGTCCAAGAGGTCCTGCAAGTGAGAAAATGAAGTTTCTAAAAGACAAATAGACCTTCAGGTCAGTGTCTTGAGGAAGTCATGTTGTAGAAGGTTGGAGTATAAAAAGTAGATGTTGGGACTTATAATTGCACATGAAGTTTTAGGAATTGAGTTCTCCCAAGTTTATGCTTAATTTGAAAATAGGAAGTCTGGAAATGGGAGACCATATTTTGGACAACTGCTCCTGGCCAAAACCTTATCTTCTAGATCAAGTATTTTGTCTCCAAACATTTTTATGAATAGTCAACTAAAATAGTTTTTAATTTACATTTTAATTTTAAATATCAGACAATCCATAAGTGACTAGCCTTAAAAGTCGTGTTTATCTGTTTTACTATGAGTTCAAGGGAAAAATCCTTAGCTGCAAATAATAAAACATTACTGAATGCTTACTGCAGGCCAGCCACTATTCTAAACTCTATATGCATTGCTTTTTTAATCTTGACAATCTTATGACGGTAGTAGATATCATTATCCCTATATTACAGATGAGGAAATGAAGGCACAGAGAAGAAAAGTAACTTGCTGAAGTTCCTACAGTTAAGAAATGCAGAGCAGGAGTTTGAGCCAGGGAAGTCTTTCTCCAGAGCAACTTCCTTGTAACAACAATAATACAGTATTACATTATTAAAATGTAATAAACCTGTAAAATTAAGTTGATCTTTCCTTTTGGGTGGGAGGCTGACGTAGGCTTTCCTACCTGCTACAGAAACAAGGTAAGAGGCATCCATGATGTCAATCCCCAGTGTTTTGGCTCTGGCTACCAGGTGAAAGGTAGGGATGAAATATGCTAACTGACTGAGGAGAAAAGACCAAGTAAATATGTAGAAGAAAGGATTTCTAAAGAGAGAAATATCAAAGAGTTTTTGTTTGCAGCTCCACCAAGTAGCCTTCTTATCACTTTCTTCATTACTTTTTAATAACAGTCTGTTCCTGTTAGGCCCATTGCAGAACTCTTCATTTTGATTTTGTGAGACTATTAAACATTCACTAGGTAGTCCAGCCTTCTGTGTAGTACTGTCCTCCATGGTAGACTCTTGTATCTCGTCACAGTATGTTTCTGTTCCACATGCCTCTGGACCATGTGCAGACAGACTGCTGCCTTTATCTTCAGTACCGGAATTGTTCTCACTTTTGATATAGACAGGTCTTAGGAGCATACTAGAAGGCACCAAATTCAATGTGATAGCTCCAAGTAATATAAGGGCACCTAAAAAAGGGAGGGAGATTGGGCAATTAAAAGTAGCCTTTCAGTTCACAATACTGCTTTGTGTTCATAGGCTCAGAAGAGGCCCCACTGGCATAGTCCATTAATTCTTGAAAACATTACTTTGTCTCCAATTTGACTTATTAGTCATAAACACTGCTATATCCATGTAATAATATAGTGCTTTGGAGATAGAAGAAAGCTGTACCAATAGATGAGATAAAAGAGGTGTGGTGGTGGTGATTTGTGTAATGGGGGGGGCAAGTTTTTGGAAGGAGAGGAGGGCATTTCAAATGCTAAAAAATTAAATAGAAAATTTAAATATCCTGAAGTGAGAGTACAGATTTAGGTACAGAAAATATAGAATAAGATGATAGAAATCATTTGGAAACAGCCTTAGAAGAGGGTACAGCCTGTAGTCCTAGCACTTTGGGAGGCTGAGGCAGGCAGATCACTTGAGCCCAGGAGTTTAAGACCAGCCCTGGGAACCGTGGTAAAAACCCATCTCTACCAAAAAATACAAAATAATTAGGCTGGTGTGGTGATGTGCGCCTGTAGTCCCAGTTACTTGGAAGGCTGAGGTGGGAGGATTGTTTGAGCCTGGGAGGTGGAGGTTGCAGTGAGCTAAGATTGAGGCACAGCACTCCAGCCTAGGTGACAGAATGAGAGCCTGTCTCAAAAAAAAAAAAAGGCAGTGGGGGGAGGGAAGGAGGTGGGGATAGCCTTTCATCCCATGACATTTTTTAGATCTTCCTTAAAAGATGACAGATGTTAATCTTGCCTTTGAAGCTGAATAGTTGCTTGCATTCAGCATGTTCTGATCAGAGCTATGACTTGTATGGTGCTTCTGACGATAGAATGGGCTATAAGCTCTGCTATCCTATCATGGATTTGTCAGCTGGTTCCATTCACTATAAGATTACTGAATAGTTTTTTTATTTGTTTGTTTGTTTTGAGATGGAGTCTTGCTCTGTCACCCAGGCTGGAGTGCAGTGGTGTGATCTCGGCTCACTGCAACCTCTGCCTCCCAGGTTCAAATCAATCTCTTGCCTCAGCCTCCTGAGTAGCTGGGATTACAGGCGCTGGCCACCATGCCTGGCTAATTTTTGTATTTTTAGTAGTGATGGGGTTTCATCATGTTGTTCAGGCTCGTCTCCAACTTCTGACCCCAAGTGATCTGCCTGCCTTGGCCTCCCAAAGTGCTGGGATTACAGGTGTGAGCCACCACGCCTGGCCTCAAATGGCTTTTTATTTAGGAAGGATTCAACAAAACTGCCATGTAGATAACAATAGGCATATGAATACACACATGTACATATATTTTTTCCAGTAGTTTAAGATTTTAATCCAAATGTCTTAGAAAACTATGATATGAATAATTTTTTATTCATTTGTGAAAATTTATAGTTGACATTATATAAAATATTACTAAGGAACATATCCTTTTTACCAAAGCATTTGTTTATTTTTCATCTATTTCAGTGAGTCCGATGGAGGAGGCGTTTTTTAAATGCAGATTTTTGTCTTAAAGGGAAAATGTGAAAAGTGAGTGTTTTGGTGGGGAAAGGGGAAGCCTTGTTTCCCCAGAAGTATCACTTTCACTACAAGCTGTTTCCAGCTGCACAGAATGCTCTCCATCTCCTCAGACATTGCACCCTGTGGTGAATTCTGAGTTGCTTGTGTGAGCTGGCAAAGCCTGCAAGTATTTCAAGATCTCTTCTGCTTATGTATTCTCCAGGAAAGAGAAGCATGTTTACTTTAGAAATTATGCTCATTTCCTCTCTGGCAATACCTTGTGAAATCAATTGCTCTAAAAGTCTTAACTTCCAGTTCTCAAAGGGAGAAAGCTGAACATTAAATCTTGCACAGTTGATAGTAAAGAAACTTAGAATGACTTACCTGTCCAGTCATACAGATCTATCAGGAATTTTGTAAAGGGTGCCAACAGAAATGTCAGACCCATCCCAGAACGGGCAATAGCTGTAGAAAGAGCCAATTGTTTTTTGAAGTATTTGGTAATTACCACAGAAGCTACTTGGTATAAGAAAGCAGAACCCAAACCTAAAAGGAAAACATAATAGTTTCAAATTACTCTCACATTAAGTGGCTTGGTACCAGAAAAGATAATCTCCTGAATCCAAGATAATACCACTAGGCCTTTTAGACCCAGGAACAGTAGAAGGGAAGGGTCTGCGGGTGGATATATATGTATATATACACATACATACGTATATATATATATGTGTGTGTGTGTGTGTATACATATACACACACACACACACATATACACACACACATATTTTGAGACAGGATTTCACTTAGTCACCCAGACTGGAGTGTAGTGGTGTGATCTCGGCTCACTACTGCCTTGACTTCCTGGGCTCAAGCATTCCTCCCAAATAGCTGTAACTACAGTCATGTCCACCACTGGCCTGGCTAATTTTTGTACTTTTAGTAGAGACAGGGTTTCACCATGTTGCCAAGGCTGGTCTTGAACTTCTAGACTCAAGCGGTCCACCTGCTTTGGCCTCCCAAAGTGCTAGGATTACAAGTGTGAGCCATCACACCCAGCCTTCTATGGTCATATATTTACAATTGACTCACCAGGTAGAAGTCCCATAGTCACACAAAGAAAAGGAATGCTTGTGGCCCAGCTGCTGACCAGATATCCACCAGTAACAAGGAAAGCCCCAAGAATGGAGGTAGTTTTCTCTCCAAGTATGTCACAAATAATAGCAACCAGAGGACCTTAAGAGAAGAAACAAAGGCAATTACTAGGTAAATACAACCTGGCATGTCTTATCCTCTGATGTGCGACATAAACAAATGACAAGGAAAGCAAGAGGACTGTTTACTTTGATGTATTGTGTAGACTTCAAAAAAGGTTTTCATATTGGGTTTCTTAATATCACTAGTCCCACACTATTTTGGTTTTTGGAAGGGGAGTTTAAAAGAAAATATTGATTGTAAATAAGGTTTGGAGAAGTATTTTGAAATGCATTATAGAACCTCCACAAAAAGACTGCATCTGGTGGTCAGTGACTAGAATAAGGTTGAATCACTTAACTGCTCCTCCCCTTGTTACAGCTCCAAATAAAAGGAAGAGAAAATGGTTTTATAATTTGTTTTGGGGCACCGTGGCTCATGCCTGTAATCTCAGCACTTTGGGAGACCAAAGTGGGTGGATCAGCTGAGGTCAGGAGTTCGAGACCAGCCTGCCCAACATGGCGAAACCCCATCTCCACTAAAAATAACAAAAGTTAGCCAGGCATGGTGGCGGGTTCCTGTAATCCCAGCTACTCAGTAGGCTGAGGCAGAAGAATCACTTGAACGTGGGAGGTGGAAGTCGCAGTGAGCTTAGATTACGCCACTGCACTCCAGCTGGACAACAGAGTAAGACTCTGTCTCAAAAAAAAAAAAATTGTTTTGAGTATACTTAGATAACTAGAACTTCATGGCCTAACTTCCAGATTGAGGGCCTTACTCACTGAACCTTTATTAAGGCATCAGCAGCCTTGAAAGGCAATGCATGAAATTCTGAGTCATGGCGTTTAATAATTCTTCAGCTTTCTTTGTTTGAATGCTGATTCTCCCAACTTTGTTACTAAGTCAAGTGGAAGCTAAATATTGCAGTTCCTTACTTTCTCAGCATTACATATCAGTAAATGAACCTGAATTTTAGCAACGCTTCAGTCTTGAATAGGAATCTTGGAATTGCCCTTTGTGGTTCTTCTCGTTGGACAGCAAACTTATTGCTAGTCTTATACCTGCAGAAAAACGAAGAGATGACATGATGGATCCAATCCAACCAGTTTGTTCTGAGGTGGCTTCAAACTCCTCTTGAAAGATCACAAAGAAAATTGCAAAAGTCTTGGTCATCCCCATCACAAACACATTCACCTAAATCAAAGCAGACCAGAGTCCAACTCAGGTGGTAAGTGAGCCATTATAGAGGCAATTACAGCTACTAGAAGATCTGATTCCTTCAGCTCACTGCTGTTTATCAGTTTGCTTTATGGTTGATCCTCCTCATACATCCTATATTTTATAGAGGAAGTCACTTCTTTTAAAGTAGCTAAGCATTTTAAATGGAAACATCTTTAATCCTCATTTCACAGCTTCAGAATAGGTATGCCAATGTTGTATACCAAATGATTTATACCAAATAAACCACCTGATGGGTTCACCTTGCCTGCTGCCTAGATAGAGCTGATTTATCAAGACAGGAATTGCAGTAGAGAAAGAGTTATTCACACAGAGCCCACTGTGCAGGAGACTGGAATTTATTATGTCAATCGGTTTCTCCAAGCTTTTGGGGATCAGAGTTTTTAAGGATAGTTTGGTGAGGGGGGTGTGAGCAATGAGGTGGGAGTGTTGATTGGTTGGGTCAGAAATGAAATTCTATAAAAGCTGCCCTCTTGCCCCGAGTCACTTTGTGGGTGGGGAGGCCCCCACGACTAGATGAGCCACTTTATTAATCTTGGTAGTGCCAGCTGATCCATCAAGTGCAGGGTCTGCAAATTATCTCAAGCACTGATCTTAGGTTTTACAATAATGATGTTATCCCCAGGAGCAATTTGGGGAGAGTCAGTCTTGTAGCCTCCAGCTGTATGGCTCCTAAACCATAATTTCTAATCTTATGGCTAATTTGTTAATGATTGCATTCACTCTCAAAGCCCAGGAGCTATTGCGTACTCATCGTCTGCAGGGGCTTTGTGGCTTCCCCCTTTTTCTCCTTGTTTCAATAGCGTTGGCTTTTCAAGGCCACTTCTGCTTTCAACCTGGCCATGCATTACTTATGAACCACAGAACCAGCTGGGCATGGTGGCTCCTGCCTATAATCCCAGTACTTTGGAGGCCGAGGTGGGTGGATCACTTGAGCCTAGGAATGCAAGACCAGCCTGGGCAACACGACAAAACCCATCTTTACAAAAAGTACAAAAAATTAGCTGGGCATAGTGGTGTAACGCCTATAGTCCCAGCCATCTGGAAGGGTGAGGTGGGAGGATCACCTGAACGTGGGAGGTTGAGGGTACAGTGAGCTGTAATCGCACTGCTGCACTCTAGCCTGGGTGACAGCGAGACCCTGTCTCAAAATTAGTAATAAAAGAACCTCAAAGCCTTAGGTTCCCTTTCATTAATTCCACTTTCTCTGCTCACCTGTTTCAGTTCTATACTCATCTAGCTTAATACCTGCTCCCTGGACAATCATTCATTCCCAAGGTTTTAATTACCACCCGGGGCATAGTAGTATATGGCATAGTGGCATAGTGGGCATACTTAAGATGGTGTAGCTGAATAGGGTTCTGCAATCAGTCTGCCTTAACTTGCATCCAGGCTGTGCTTCCTACTGGGGCATGACTTTGGGCAAACTACTTTGCACTTCACATGTGTTAAGCTTCCTCTTTTATGATGTGGGGAGAATGAAAATATTACCTAGCTCATAAGACTGTGAAGATTAATTGAGAAAATTCTGATAAAGTACTTAATATTTGGCACTTAATGCATGAACAGTGAACTATGGTTTCCATTCTGCTTTCCTGAGAGCTTCAGACTCCTAATTGTCTACCGTATCTTTATAACATCTGGTCAGCTTGCCCAAACGTAAGCTCACATTTCCCTTATGCCTACTCTTTTCAGTTTGTTCTGTTGGCACCATCCACCCGTTCACCTGAGTGAAAGATGTGCTTCCTCTTAGACGCCTCCCTCTCTCAGTCCCTGCTTTTTAATAATCGTCAAGACTTGCCCCCTTTTCATCCACATCACTATTGGCAATGCTCAGAAATTGCAAAAGTGGGAGTGGTGAGGAAGAAGTCTCTTAATATATTTGTCCCATTCTGATTTGATAAAAGGAACAAAACTTATTTAGAATGAACAGTGCTATAAACACCAGGACTATATATTCAAAAGTTAAAAAGACATTTTATCAGCCCCCATTTAGGCAATTTATAACCATAATTTTCCTCTAAGGCACTTCTGTCAGGCTAGAAATTAGGCTAGAAAATATACACATATTTCAAATTACCTAGACTTTCTTCTCTCAGTTCAAAATAATGTGATTGTGTCCTCTCATGAGCAAGGAACAGAATGTGTCATTCTGTAAAATAATCTTCCTTTTGTTCTGTGGACATGAGTTCTGTGCTGCTGTCTAGAAGATGTTGACCTCTGTATTCTTAGCTACCTAAATTTAGCTAGCCACTGGTCCCCCAGTTCAGAACTCTTCCTCTCTGGTCTGTCCTTGGTGTCTGGGTGTAGCAGCAGTGAATGCTTAGGACTTGTCTGTAATAAGTGGGTCTGTGTCCACTGTGTATCAAGAAGACCGAGGGCAGAGCCTTTGCACCTACCATGCTTCCCATCCCTTAACTTGAAGTCTTCCATCTTTGTTTCTGTTTTGACTCAAAGATATTAAAAAATCTCTCCCAAGGTCTAGGTTTTTCCTTAGTTAATTTAGCAGACTACATCTGCATTATCCTCCATAATGTCATGTCTTAGATGAAGCTTGGTGGATTTCAGTTCTGTCACCAAAGTCTACATCATACATTGTAAATAGCTCACTCCAAAATAAAGCAAAAACCATAGAACTTCTCCAGTCCCCTCATTTTCTTTTTGTGTGTAAGAGCAGTTAATTGGGTTGAACCTGTCAGGAACACCTTAAGCAGGCTTTCCCCACACCCCACCTCCAATAAGAGCTTCCTCACTAGATCATTTTAATTATCGTCTTGGGAAAGGAGTTGGATCAGCCTCAGTGGCTTATTTTGAATATAGGTGCCAGGCTTTGTCAGAGTGAGTTTTATCTAATAACAACTTATCCTGCATCCCTTTCTAGTATCACTCTAGCTCCTCCTGACCTTCACAGACAAGCTTCTGTAAAAAAAATAGTCTATCATCAGGTATCTCCACTCTCTGTCATTCCACTACTCCACTGAAAACTCAAGTTCACTACCTTCAGCCCCCACTGCTCCACTGTATCAGCTCTTATCAAGGTTATCAGGACTTCTTTGTGGATAAAACAGTAGACTCTTCTTATTTCTATGCTGCTTTACCTCTCAGTAGCATCTGCTCATCACATTTTTCTGAAATGCAAATCTGTCACATCCCTGCTTAATTTTTCTCATTAGCTTCTCATAGCCTCAAAACAAAAGCCATTCTCATCTCTTCAATTTCATCACCTATTCCTTTCATCTTTGTTTATTCATAAATGTATGCAGCTATCAATTGATCCATCTATCCACCCACCAACAGTATTTACTGAGTGCCTACTGTGATCCAGGCTGTATGCAGGTGCTGGGCTTATAGTAAGGAGCATACACTCATGAGCAATGCAGACGTGGACCCTGCTGCCCCCACGGAACATTCAATGTAGTAGGACAGACTGAATACAGAAAACAGTCATACATATATAAAGTGTGGTGAGTTGGTTAGAATGAATCTCTCTCTCTCTCTCTCTCTCTCTCTCTCTTTCTCTCTTTTTTTTTTTTTAAATAGGAAGCTCCCAAAGAACATTGTTATTTTCATTTACCAGGAGCTCATCTGTTATAGAAAAGAACACTTATAACTCATACAGAAACAAAAGCACAGTCATTCAAATATCTGCGTTACAACTGTGGGGGATTAGCCCCTGAATTTATCGTTAACATTTTGAGGATCCAGTGCATTTTTCATGCTTAGTAAGCAGTATCACACCCTAAAAGTAGGACAGTGTTTATTAATCTGGTTATTAGATGGTTTTTCTTACCAGCAACTAAATTGGTCAAAAACCATTCTATCCTCAGAGGATGATGTAGAAAATGTCAGGGTGGTTACCGGGGAGAAAGGCAAGAGAATTAGAGATTCTCACCAACAGCGCCCATTCTGCAAAGCCTATGATGTGGGGAGGTGGCCCAGCCACAGGAAGGACTCTCAGATTTAGGGCATCCTTTAGTTTCCTTATTAGTAACATTTCTGGGGAAAAAATGGGATTCCACATTCTTTAGTACTGAAGCTAATGTTTAGCAGGTACTACTGTTAAGTGTTCGGAGTTTTGTATTACATAAATCCTGGCTGGGGACCTCTGCCCCTATATGCTGCTTCTCACTAGGGAGGAGGCCTGATGTTTTCCCACCATCTATTTGTAGAGTTCTTAGTTATCTGCATGTGAACTACAGGATTATTAGAAGGCACCAGGACCTGTGCTATACTTCCTTGTGAGCTGCTTACCATAGGGCTGAGTAGGGGAGAAGTGTCAGCAAGAAGAGGGTGTTTTTGTCAGTGCATCTCAAAGTTAATAGAACTCTGGAAACAAGAATTGTGCAGCTGGTGCCACTCTCTGGAGAGCTGTGTAGGGGCATAGCTGGGATGGGATTCACCAACATTCTAGAATGGTCGGGCTGATGATGCAGATCACCACTGTCACACCTCAACCCCTGGGAGGATGAGGGAAAGAAGTTAATTTAAAAACTGGAATGCCTAGTCTAGTTGCTTATGGATGAAGGAGAAAAATTAGGCTCCCCTTTCAAAATCCATGTCCTCCTCCCTTTCCAAACACATTAGAAATACAGATAGCATAAACTATAGTTAGTAGGGATGGATTGGGAATTAGACAGCAGGCCAAACAGAGGAAAGGCCCCCATCCCTTCTCAGTGGAAGGGGCCATGCCAGCAGTGTTAAATCTGTTAGACAGTGAACTCCAAGTTTCTCTTCAAAGAATCAATATTTCAGTATTTTCAGTTCTTTGTCCTCCATTTTAAAGTTTAACTTCCTTGTAATTTCAGTAAACAGTTATACCAGTTCTAATCAGTAGTTCACATCTGTTCCCCTCGTCCCCTGCTCTGTCGTGATTCATCCTAGTCACCTGCCCTGGTCACCTGCTCTGGTCACCTTTGACCTAGATCACCCCTGGTTACCTGCTCTGACCTGTCCATAACCAACCTGCCCGTAACCATCCTCCCTGCCAAACTACCCATCCCATCACTCCAGCTCGTACCCCTGCTCTCTTTAAAATAGCCAATTGGGATTAGTCTAGATTATGCAGTCTAACCCTAGCCAGTAAGGGAACGACACAGCAGTAGGGGTGACCTCCATCAGGAATAAGTACCCCTTTCCCTCCCTTGTCCAGGTGTGTGCTCACCATTGTTCCATCTGTGAGCCACACCATTCAATAGAAGTAAATTGCCTTGCTGAGAAAATTTATATTAAAGTGCTACTTCTTTTGTGGCACCAAAAATTTTACATATATCTATGCGGGGCTGAACTGGGGAGACCATCCCCAAAGCACTTTTTAGCACTTCCCAGTGCTACTTTTGTCATGGTTAAAAGCGTGATTATCCCCAAATCCTAATTGTCATGCAGCCAGTACAGAGCTGATGATTGTGACTGAGCATTCTCAGGTTTAGGAGGTGGTAAACAGGAAGAACAGAGGACTGGATTCAGGAATACTTCTATTTGTTTGTTTTGAGAGAGTCACGGTTGCCTAGGCTGCAGTACAGTGACAGGATCTTGGCTCACTTCAGTCTCCACCTCCTGAGTTCAAGCGAGTCTCCTGTCTCAGCCTCTAAGCAGCTGGGGCTACAGATACATGCCACTGTGCTTGGCTAATTTTTGTATTTTTATAGAGACAGGGTTTCACCATGTTAGCCAACTGGCCTCGAACTTCTGACCTCAAGTGATCCACCCACCTAGGCCTCCCAGAATGCTGGGATTACAGGCGTGAGCCATTGCGCTCAGGCCAGGAACATTTCTGCTTTCACTCTAGGGGCATTTTCAGCTTTCTCCTGGGTTCGGCATGGGCCTCTGACTTTAGCAGTTTTTGGCAGTTCCTGGCCTTGTTCCTGCCCCCTCCCCAACTCAAATGCCAAAGATTTCCTCAGTGATCTTATTTGTAGGCAGCTCTGAGCCTTTCTCCAGAAAGCCTGCTTTCAGGCAGTAGGAAAGGGGGGAAAAAGCAAATTCTTACCAGGAAAAAATGAAACACAATCATCCATCCCCATCCTCCATCCAGGGTTTTAGTGTAAGGTTGAGCCTTTCCCTCCCTCTTCGGCATGATGCCTCTTCTATTTTAAATGCAGAAGATCCTTGGGATAAATCCAAGACAATTGATTCAGTGGACAAGAAACTAAACTTTTTATCTGAAAGGGAACATTTATACATTGTTGGTGGGAATGTAAATTAGTTCAGCCACTATGCAAAGCAGTTTGGAGATTTCTGAAAGAACTAAAAGTGGAACTACCATTTGACCCAGTAATCCCATTCCTGGGTATATACCCAAAGAAGATAAATTGTTCTACAAAACGTGCACATGCACTTTTATGTTCACTACAGCACTATTCACAATAGCAAAGACATGGAATCAGCCTAGGTGCCCATCAACAGTGGATTGGATAAAGAAAATGTGATACATAGACACCATGGAATACTATACAGCCATAAAAAGGAACAAAATCATGTCCTTTGCAGCAATATAGATGCAGCTGGAGACCATTATCATGAGGAAATTGATGCAGAAACAACCAAATACTGCATATTGTTCCTTATAAGTGGGAGCTAAACATTGGGTACGTACGGATGTAAAGATGGGAACCACAGATGCTGGGGACTACTAGATGAGAGAGGAAGGGAGGAAGGTTGAAAACTACCTTTTGGGTGCTATGCTCACTACCTGGGTGATGGGTTCAATTATACTCCAAATCTCAGCATCACATAATCTATCCTTGTAATAAACCTACACATTGAATCTAAAGTAAAAGTTGGAATTTAAAACAAAACAGCAAAAAAACCTTTTCCCCTGTGGTATAAAACCACTTGTAATTTTTTAAAAACCCCTCAGTTACAGATGAAGTCTGCCTGATGCAACTAAGGAGTTAGTTAACTAGAAAGCCTGACCTCAGTGGGGGGTGGCCAGTCCTAGAACTGTATTCAGTGTCCGTCACCCAGGTCTGCAAGCCAGTTTCTTAGAGAGCTGTTCATCACCCTGCTGCTCCTCTGGGTGAACTATGGACTTCAGAGAAACAGAAAGGGAGGGGGAGCCTTGAGTTTAGGAATTCTCCTTAGAAAACACTTGGCTAAATGTAAATATTTTTGGAGCTAAATAGACATGACAACAAAAACCCATTCACTGAATACATCCTAGATCAGAAAAAAAGTTGTAAAAGACAGGGGAGACAGTTGAGAGAACTCGAATATGGACTGTACCATAGAGAATACTGTACCAAGGTTAACCTCTTGGATATGATGGTGATCTTGTGGTTCCACAAGAGAATATTCTTAGGAGATACATGCTAAAGTATTCAGGAGTGACATGACTATGCTACCTTCTCACAATCGGTTCAGTAAAATAAACATGTATTATACATAAAGAGTGATAGCAAAAAGAAAATGTAAATGTTCTGATGAAGGGGGTACAGTACTCATTATTTACCCCTGTCAGGTCGAAGGCCGACTGTTTCTTACTGGAAAGGAGAGTTGGCTGGCAGGGTGTGTGGAATGGCCATCTGGTGAGCAGGCTGGGTGGAGAGAGATGCCAGTCATTGAAGACATCGTAGAAAACCAACCCAGCACACAGTCCCATTCCTATCTTACCTTTGATGTGTTCAGTGAAGAAATCCTCCACAGATCAGGCAATTCAGAAAGAAAAATAAATTATACCATTTTCTAGAATGTTACTATTTTTCTAAGGCATTTCATTTTGCTGCACTGTGAAAAGCGTTGTAAGAGCCGAGGAGGGCTGAGACGATTTAGGCCCTCCGGCCAGTGGACTTTACTTCCTGAGAGGAGGAGGAAAGACTGTGATTTGATGTCATCGCAGGCCCTCCCCCTACCCACAGTCACTCAGAAGGTAGATTTTTTTTCACTGCAGGCTCAAAAGGAAGGAGGGAGTAAACTAAGTGGAAAGTCCTTTTGGTGACTATGCTCAGGGCAGGGGGATGGGGCTCCAGAACTCTCCTACACTTATCTTCAAAGTTCCTCAGGGAACTTCTCATGACATGCTTATTTTATAGGAAAATATAAAACTCCTGGGCGGGTGAGGAGAGAGGCATTTTCTGGGCCACAAACAGCAATTTTCAGTAAGCTCAGCCCATTCATGTGGCCTTTTGTATATTGACTAAAGATTCTGGTTACTAATTTGGGGTTTCAGACGCAATTTTAATAGCATTTTTGACACCTGATTAACCACTTCCTGCAAAAGATGTTTACTTGTAGTAATTTTAATGGAATTTTTTTATTACATTTTGGAAATGGTTAAGGCTGAGACTCCTAGAAAATTACTGAGATAATTCAGCTTTCTCTTCCCATTTCATCCCTCTACCCTCCACATAAAACAAGTCAATGGGAAATTTCCTTTCATCTCCCACACCAATATTCCAGATTTTAAACCAGAGTGTATTTTGGGGGAAGGATGTGTCTTTTGTTTTATCTGGAAAATCTGCACATATTTATATGTGTGCTTTTTTAAAAAGCAAGAGGCTTCTCAGAGTCTTAAAATCAAACTCTATAATGCTTTTTGATTAACGAGCTTGCAGGACAGCTTAGTGGTTTGGGAGGGTGCCCTGTAAATGTAAGCATGGAAAGATCATGATGCTGGTGGCAGGGATCAAATAAACATTCAGCAGAAGGAGAAAACCCAAAGAGAGAAGGTGAATGCTTTTCAGAGAGCTGTTTCTAATTATGAATACACTCTAGAAAACATTTTTTTTTTTTTTGAGATGAAGTCTCGCTCTGTTGCCCAGGCTGGAGTGCAGTGGCGAGATCTTGGCTCACTGCAACCTCTTGCCTCCCCAGTTCAGGCGATACTTCTGCCTCAGTCTCCTGAGTAGCTGGGACTACAGGTGCATGCCACTAGCCCCGGCTAATTTTTGTATTTTAGTAGAGAAAGGTTTTCACTGTGTTGCCCAGGCTGGTCTCAAACTCCTGAGCTCAGGCAATCTGCCTGCCTTGGCCTTCCAAAGTGCTAGGATTGCAGACATGAGCCATCGCACCCAGCCTGAAAATATTTTTTAGTAAGCAACTTAAGACTGATTTTTTTTTTTTTTTTTTTTTTTTGGTGACATGCTTTTTGCTCTTTTAAAGCAGGGATATCTATAATTTTTTTGAGACAGGGTCTTGCTCTATTGCCCAGGCTGGAGTGCAGCGGCATAATTATGGCTCACTGCAGCCTTGACCTCCCTAGCTCAAGCAATCCTTCTATCTCAGCCTCCTGAGTAGCTGGGACTACAGGCATGCACCACCATGCTCAGCTAATTAAAAATTTTGTGTGTGTGTGTAGAGATGGGGGTTTTATCTGTTGCCCAGGCTGTTCATGATCTCCTGGGCTCAAGCGATCCCATCTCGACTTCCCAAAGTGTTGGGATTACAGGCATAAACCACCGTAATGGGCCAGCTATCTATAATTCTAATCACAGGATGAAATGAGGCTAGGCTTTATATATATTTTTCTCACACAGAGGAATATATATATACACACATATACACATAGAGGAATATGTACACATATAAGAATGTATACATATATGATCAGGAATATATATGTGTATATATGCATATTCATATTCGTCTTTGTCTTATAGTAGGCTTTCTGTTGATAGAGACCTCTGATCCTAATCCCTGCGGTCAGATTTGAAATGCAACAGAACAGGAAGTCATTCATAGAGGCCAAGAGGGCAACAAAGTAATCAGAGATGAACTCCTTCAAACATGTTTCATAGAGGCACATTAACAGAAATGCATGCTTGGTGATAATCTCAATTTTACCATTTTTTCAGCCCATGGACTCTGGGCAAGTTACTCTCTTTGAGTCTGTTTCTCTTTCTCTCTCTCTCTCTCTCTCTCTCGCTCTTTTTTGAGACGGAGTTTTGCTCTTTGTTCCCCAGGCTGGAGTGCGATCTCAGCTCACTGCAACCTCTGTCTCCTGGGTTCAAGTGATTCTCCTGTCTCAGCCTCCCAAGTAGCCGTGATTACAGGTGCCCACCACCACACCCGGCTAATTTTTGTGTTTTTAGTAAAGATGGGGTTTCACCATGTTGGCTGGGCTGGTCTTGAACTCCTGACCTCAGGTGATCCGCCCACCTCAGCCTCCCAAAGTGCTGGGATTACAGGTGTGAGCCACGGCGCCCGGCCAAGTCTGTTTCTAAAACTCTAAAATGTAGCTAATATTGTTGTGTTGATTAACAACATGTAAGATGACTGTACATTGGAACTACTATTGGTACTTGATTAATGAAAAATAATTTTTGTTAGATGGGGCCTAATAGTAAGAACAAAGAATTCTTAAGTCACCTTTGGGATATTAGTTCACATTTTGGCATCTGTACCCAATTGACTTAATAAAGCTTATACCCAATTGACTTAATAAAGTCTTTAAACATAAACAATTCCTTCAACTTCTAACCTTTTAATTCTTGGCCCTAACGCTATTCAGCAAGAATGCAGTATGATTTTGCAGTCACCACTATTACCCTCATTCTACTGTCAAATATAGCCAGCCCATGAATAATTTTTAACACTTATGGATTTAGACTTTAATAAGCATTACCAACTAGAATTAAGATATTTTATTTTTAGTTGAATCTCTCCTTGCCCTCATTCAATCCTTGTGCAGAAAAGAGTTAACATCGCTGGTGTGAGATTCCTATTCATTGAAAGACCTGTGGCCAGGTGCAGTGGCTCACTCCTGTAAGCCCAGCACTTTGGGAGCCCGAGGCGGGTGAATCACGAGGTCAGGAGTTTGAGAGCAGCCTGGCCAGCATGGTGAAACCCCATCTCTACTAAAAATACAAAAAAATTAGCTGGGCATGATGCCGCATGTCTGTAGTCCCAGCTACTTGAGTGGCTGAGACAAGAGAATTACTTGAACTCAGTAGGCAGAGGTTAACCGGGCCTGGTGGTGCATGCCTGTAATCCTAGCTACTCGGGAGGCTAAAGCAGAATTGCTTGAACCCGGGAGGCGGAGGTTGCAGTGAGCTGAGATCGCACCACCACACTCCAGCCTGGGTGACAGAGCGAGACTCTGTCTCAAAAAAAAAAAAAAAAGAGGTCTGCTTACATGGTTGGCCTCTGGCTGGCAACTGCATGAACTTAGATTTCAGGAGGGTTCCTACCATTCCCTAAATGATAATAGTGAATCATTGTGCCTAAACTGTGTAAATAATACGATTTTTTTTCCTTTTGACTTGGAGTCTCACTCTGTCTCCCAGGCTGGAGTGCGGTGGCGCTATCTCAGCTCACTGCAACCTCCGCCTCCCGGGTTCAAGCAATTCTCCTACTTCAGCCTCTCAAGTAGCTAGGATTACAGGCGTGCACCACCACGCCGGGCTAATTTTTATATTTTTAATAGAGACAAGGTTTCACCATGTTGGCCCGGCTGGTCTTGAATTCCTGACCTCGTGATCTGCCTGCCTCGGCCTCTCAAAGTGCTCGGATTGCAGGCGTGAGCCACTGCGCCCGGCCAGCAATACAATTTTTGTGCTGAACATTTGCTTTCTTTTCAGGAGCCTGGAATTTTGATATGTGATAGGCAGAGAGTACTTAGGTGACCAGCCCCCTTGGGCACTGAGTCTCTACTGAGCTTTCTGAGTTGGCAACGTTTCACATATGTTGTTATAACTCATTGCTGGAGGAATTAACGGCATCCTGTGTAACTTCACTGATAGAAGAATTCTTGCGAGCTTCTGCCTGGTTTCTTCTGGACTCTGCCCCATCCTCCTTTTGCCTTTGTTGAGTCAGCTTTCTATCCTTTCACCCGTTCACTTTAATAAACCACATGAGTACAACAACTAAATGCTCAGTCCTGTAAGTCATCCTAGTGAATTATCAAACCTGATCAGCAAGCGGGACACTCAAGAGAGTTGATAGTGTAGTTCCAGTTGAGTCCAGAGGCCTGAAAACCAGAAGTGCTGATGGTGTAAGTTTTAGTCTGAGTCAGAGGGCCTGAGAACCAAGAGAACCATTTGTGTAAGTTCCATTCTGAGTCTGAGTCCAAAGTTCGGAGAACACTGATGTCTCGACTCCAAGTCAGGCAGTGAGAAATTCTTTCTTAGCCTTTTATTCTATTTAGGCCTTTAATGGATTGCATGAGTCCCATCCACATTGAGAAGGGCAGTCTTCTTCACTCAGTCTACTGATTTAAATACTGATCTCATCCAGAAACACCTTCATAGACGCATCCAAAAATGATGTTTAGCCAAATACCTGAGCATCCCATAGCCCAGCCAAGTTGACACATAAAATTAACTATTATAGAGGTGTCCTGGGACTCCCCCATACAAGCATACTTCAGTTTTGGCTCTGTACAGACTAGAAAATCAGCCTTCTCCAGCCTCAACCTCTTTCCAGCATTTCTTATGTTTCATTGATAAATTGGGTACATTATATCCTACCTCAAAGGGTGCTGTGAAGAATAAATGAGAATGTATGTTCATTTATTTCATTCAATAAACAGTAGCTTCCTATGTGCCAGACCCTGTGCCAGACAGAGGGGATATTTGGTAGACACAAGGTGGCATGAGATATGGCCCAAGGAGTAAGCAGGGGCTAAGTCATGCAGGGGTTGGGAGGTCATGGTTATAACTTTCTTAATTAAATTTTTTTTGAGACAAGGTCTTGCTTGGTCACAGCCTAGACTGGTGTGCAATGGAACAATCTCAGCTCACCGCAACCTGTGCCTCCTGGGTTCAAGTGATTCTTGTGCTTCATCCTCCTGAGTAGCTGGGATTATGTGTGCCACCTTGCCCAGCTAAGTTTTTTGGATTTTTAGTAGAGATCGGTTTTCACTATGTTGGCCGGGCTGGTATCAAACCCCTGACCTCAAGTGATCTGCCCATCTCAGCCTCCCAGAGTGCTAGAATTACAGGCGTGAGCCACTGTGCCTGGCCATAACTTTTTAATTCTAAATGCTGTTCGTGGTGGCTCACATTTACAATCCCAGCACTTTGAGAGGCCAAGGTGGGTGGATCACTTGAGGCCAGGAGTTTGAAACCAACCTGGCCAACATGGCAAAACCCTGTCTTTATGAAAAAATTAGCCAGGTGTTGTGGTGCATGCCTGTAATCCCAGCTACTTGGGAGGCTGAAGCATGAGAAGTGCTTGAACCTGAGAGGGAGAGATTGCAGTGAGCCAAGATGGTGCCACTATGCCCCAGCCTGGGTGACAGAGCAAGAGTCTGTTTCAAATAAATAAATAAAAATGCAATGAGAAGCTCCTTAGGAGAGGTTTAGTATTGTGCCTGGTAAACGGCAAGCACTCAGTACCTGCTTGCTGTTAAGGATTACCACCAAGATGCCCTGTCAATATCTAAAATCAAACCCAGTCATCTTTTCCCTGTTATCTTTTGAGTTCACTGCTTTTTTTCTAAGGCACCCAGTTCTATCACCTAGACTAGAAAATTCAATCACCTTTAATTCTTCATTCTCTTTTATTCTCCATTCTCTTTTATTGTCTTTCTAACAATTTGCTTTTTTTTGTCTCTCACATTTGATCCTGAATTAATGATCTTGTGGAGCCTATTTCTTCTCTAAAATGGGGATAATACCTTGTAAGAGTGAGGATAAAATGAAGTAAATGAATGTAAATTGCTTAGCATGTGGCAAAAACTCACTAAAGATTGGCTGTTAATACTTTGGGCTAGGAACTGAAGATACATAGATAAACAAAAGGAAGCTCACCCTGAAAAAAATGAGCTGTTTCTACAAATTAATTTTTTTTTCTTTGAGATGGGGTCTCTGTTGACCAGGCTGGGGTGCAGTGGTGCAATCTGGGCTCACTACAACCTCCGCCTTTTGGGCTTAGGTGATTTTCCTGCCTCAGCCTCCCACAGTAGCTGGGATTGTAGGTGCTCACCACCACACCCAGCTAATTTTTATATTTTTAATAGAGACAGGGTTTCACAATGTTGACCAGGCTGGTCTTGAACTCCTGACCTCAAGTGATCCACCCACTTTGGCCTCCCAAAGTGCTGGGATTACAGGCATGAGCCACCGTGCCTGGCCACTACAAATTAATCTTAAAGCTCCACCTTTACTCTCACCTGCTCCAAAATCCAATCTGCTAACAAGAAAAAGCCTAGATTTCTTAAAAAGCAGATGTTCAGGTTCCCTGAGTTAGCTGCCCTACCTTTTGGACTAATCAAACTAAGGCATTTGCTATTATACCTCCTACCTCACAGACTAAACAAACTAAAGCATTTGCTATTACATATTCCTTTTGGTTTATCCACTCTTTACCACTGCCATTTCCTCTTCCTGGAAACCCCATATTCCTTTACTGCAAGCATCCATTCATTCTATCTATCTTTGAAGGCCCAGTTCATACTACAAAACTCTTTTGTGGGGCCAGGCATGGTGGCACACACCTGTAATCTCAGCACTTTGGGAGGCCAAGGCGGGAGGATTGCTTGAGGTCAGGAGTTTAAGACCAGCCTGGGCAACATGGCGAAACCTCATCTCTACTAAAAATACAAAAATTAGCCAGACATGGGGGTGTTTGCCTGTAGCCCCAGCTACTCGGGAGGCTGAGGCACAAGAATCGCTTGCACCTGGGAAAGTAGAGGTTGCAGTGAGTCAGGATTGCATCACTGCTCGCCAAACTGGGTGATAGAGCAAGACCCTGTCTCAAAAACAAAAAAATAAAGAAAACCTCTTGTACTAGTTATATACTCATCTATTCAGAAATTATTCAGTGCCTACTCTGTTCTAGGAACTGTTCTAGGTGCTGAAGATACATATGTAAATAAGACAAAGGGGCTGGGTGTGGTGACTCACGCCTAGAATCCCAGCACAGGGGAGGCCCAGGCAGGTGAATCGCTTGAGGCCAAGAGTTTGGGACCAGGCTGGCCCAACATGGCGAAAGACCATCTCTACTAAAAATACAAAAATTAGCTGGGCATGGTGGCGTGCGCCTGTAAACCCAGGTACTTGGGAGGCTGAGGCACAAGAATTGCTTGAACTCAGAAGGTGGAGGTTGCAGTGAGCCCAGATGGTGCCTTCCGCACTCCAGCCTGGGAGACAGAGAGAGACTCTGTCTCAAAAAAAGAAAAAAGAAAAAAAGACAAAGCTGGTGCCCTTAAAGTATCTACACTAGTGGGGAAGTCAGACATAAAACAACATGTATACTATATGTCAGGTATTAGTAAGTATGGCGAAGACCATACATATATATCCCTTCTCTTCAAGTACAAGCTCATGCTGGGTGTGGTGGCCCGAGCCTGTAATCCCAGCACTTTGGGAGGGTGAGGTTGGGTGAATCCCAAGGTCAAGAGATCGAGACCATCCTGGCCAACATGGTGAAACCTTGTCTCTCCTAAAAAAAAAAAAATACAAAAATTAGCTGGGCATGGTGGTATGTGCCTGTAGTCCCAGCTACTTGGGAGGCTGAGGCAAGAGAATTGTTTGAACCTGGGAGGCGGAGGCGGAAGTTGCGGTGAGCTAAGATCGCCCCACTGCACTCCAGCCTGGCAACACAGCGACTGTCTCAAAAAAAAAAAAAAAAAAAAAAAGTGCAATGTGAGAGACGGGAAAGTTCTTCAATGTTTATATCATAGACTACATTATAAAGAGTTACAATCTCTTGCTCTATGGCCATTATCTGCTTATTAGCATAAACATATACCCACGTATATATATTTTGTAAATCAGCTGTCTTAAATCAGCTACCTTGACTTGCTCCAGCATGTCTGAACTGGGCAAGCTCCAAGCCCTGGTGCATGCCATTTCTTATTTGGAAACCCTCCTGACCTTCTCCTGACTAGCTTCCTCTTCTTCCTTGTCTTCTTTCCCCCTTATCTATTGAGAAAATTTGCAAGTTTTTAGCCAATCGGGTCCAGCATAGAATGAGAGGTCTTGTTCTGGCCAATGGAAACTGGACACAGCAGTAGGGCAACTTCGTCAGGTTATGAAAGTTATGTCCATCTCCCTTGTTCAGGTGTGCTTGTGGCAAGACTGCTGGTGAGGTGCCCCCTTTCTGCAGGAAGTGAACTAGCCTTGCTGAGTGATCCATTGTCTCAGTGTGGATTTTTCCCGACATAATAAACCCATTTCCAACATACAAGCTCAAGGGCTGGAGCTGTCTTACTAAAAATCTTTGCTGTTCTCACATAGCACTTTATGTTTGTAGATGCTTACTATTTTTGGATAAGTAATATCCTGGAGATTTTTATACTGTCAAATGTTAAATTGCTGGAGCAACAGGAACTACATTCAAGTTCAACAAATCGGTCTTTTGTGCCTGCTTGTGTACAATTCTGTTGAGAACTATAAAGGCTGAGGTGAAAATAATGTTGACTTATACTTTTTTTTTTTCCTGAGACAGTGGTTTGGTCTGTCACCCAGGCTAGGGTGCAGTGGCACATCACCAGCCTCAACCTCCTGGGCTCAAGTGATCCTCCTGCCTCAGCCTCCCGAGTAGCTGGGACTACAGGCCCATGCCACCATGCGTGATTAATTAAAAAAAACCTTTTTTTGTAGAGATGGGGTCACCCTGTTGCCCAGGCTGGTCTTGGCTTAAGCCATCCTTCTGCCTTGATCTCCCAAGTGTTGGGATTACAGGCATGAGCCACTGTGCCCCGCCAGACCTGTAATTTCAAACGGTAAAAGTTTTTTTTCTAGCCAACATGTCCTATTTATTTGGTGGTCTGGGTGTTAAGAGTATAGATTCCGAGTTGGAGTCCTGAGTCCAAATGATGACTCTGGTAATTTCATAGCCTCAGTTGTGAGTACCTACTGTATAGGGCTGTTAATGAGAATTAAATGACCCCTAAACAACATGGGTCCACTTACACATGAATTTTCTTTCACTTTTGCCAACCCTGAGACAGTCAGACAAACCCTTCTTTTCAGCCTACTCAATGTGAAGATGACAAATATAAAGACCTTTATTATGATCCACTTCTTAATATTAAATACATTTTCTCCTATATAGTTTTAATAACATTCTTTTCTTGAGTTTACTTTACTGTAAGAATATGGTATATAATACATAAAACATAGAAAATTAGTGTTAATTGATATTCAAGGCTTCCGGTCAACAGTAGGCTACTGGGGAGTCAAAAGTTATATGTGGATTTCCGACTGCCACAGGGTGGGATCCATGGACATGCCTGTGGGAATATAGGTATTTCAGGGAGCTTCTTAAACAAAAGCAAGTAGTTTAGAACAAAGACCTTTTTAAAAAATGTATATATAAATTTTTTATATTTTTAAATTACATATATATAAAACATATGTAATTTAAAAAATTACAATTTGATAACTGAACAAAAAGAACATTTGGTTAAGAGGTTAAAGAATCTAGAAAAGATCCATTTTCCTCCAAACAGATTTATTGAATATAGCAAAATTCTATATACAAAGTGACCTGGACCTGCTGCTTCAAAACATGATCCTTTCTTACTGATTATCTTGATAGTCGGTCCATAGAGTGTTAAAAAGCAATTTACTCTTAAATAAATAGAAAAGTGCCCAATGCACATTAAATGAATGGCCTAACTACTGGAACTTTAGTAGTTCTATAAGGGAATTAACACAGGTAGGGTCGAGTTCCCATGACAGGCTGCTGAAGAACAGATACGAGATGTCAAGAGGCCATTTTGTGCACTGCCACTGTGATGCCATCATGTTTCTGGATCATAATGTTCCTGAAATGCAAGGAACAAAATATTCAGTAAAATGTTACAAGTGGGACTTCACTGTAAGATGAAAGATGTTGTTTGGTTTAGGATACACTGTTTCTATGTATAACAGCAATATTTAGACACAACAAAACACTTGGGAAATACATAAACATATAAACATGAAATGAATCCTTAATCCTACTACACACAGAAAACCACTGTTAATATTTCCCTGGTTGTTTTCTTTAGGCAGCGTCTTGCTGTGTTTCCCAGGCTGGCCTCAAACTGCTAGGCTCAAGCAGTCCTCCTGCTTCAGCCACCTCAGTAGCTGGAACTACAAAAAAAAAAAAAAAAAAAAAAAAGGCTCTTTCCTGGTCCTTGTTTTATTTGTATGTATATAATACAGTCATGTGCTGCATAACAAAGTTTCAGTCAACAGTGGACCCTATATATGATGTTGGTCCCACAGATTAAAATGGAACTGAAAAATTCCTATTGCCTAGTGACCTTTTAGCCATCATAGTGTCACACAGCACAGCACAGCACATTACTCACGTCTGTGGTAATGCTGGTGTAAACAAACATACTGTGCTGCCAGTCATAAAAAGTATAGCACATACTATTATGTACAGTACATAACGCTTGATATTGATAATAAATAACTATGTTATGGTATTTACTATACTATACTTTTGATCATTATTTTAGAGTGTACTACTCCTACTTATTAAAAAAGGTTAAGTATAAAACAGTCTCAGATAGGTCCTTTGGGAGGTATTCCAGAACGCATCATCGTGATAGGAGATGACAACTCCATGCATATTACTGCCCCGAAAGAACTTCCAGTGGAGAAGATGTGGGGTAGAAGACAGTGATATCGATGATCCTGACCCTGTGCAGGCCTAGGCTAACGTGTGTTTCTGTCTTTGTTTTTCACAAAAAAGTCTTAAAAAAAAGAAAATTTTTAAAAGGTATACCTCAGTAGGGCGCTTACCATGAATGGAGCTTGCAAGACTGGAAGTTGCTCTGAGTGAGTCAGTGAAACTTTTTGACCCTTATAATAACACTTAAAATTGTACAGCTGTATAAAAATCTTCTTTAAACTAAGACCTTTTCAATAAAACCCAGCGCAAATTAAAAAAAAAAATTTAAGTGTTATTATAAGGGTCAAAAAGTTTCACTGACTCACTCAGAGACTTCCAGTTTTGCAAGCTCCACTCATGGTAAGTGCCCTACTGAGGTGTACCTTTTAAAAAATTTCTTTAAAAGAAATATTTTTACTACATCTTTTCTCTGTTTAGACACACAAATACCACTGTGCTGTAACTGCCTACATTATTTAGATTACAAATCTTTGTAGCCTAAGAACAAGAGAGCCTAGGTGTGTAATAGGGTGTACCACCTAGGTTTGTTTAAGTACACTCTATAATGTTCATACAACAAAATTGCCTGACGTATTTCTCAGAATGTATCCACATTGTTAAGCAATGCATGACTGTATATTTTTTCTTTTTACAAAACACTGATACTAGCAGTTGTATATTTTTATTGTTTTTCACATATTATTCTGAGGACCATCACTTGGAATATCTTTAGTAATTTTATTAATTTTGAAGTAATTTTTGGCCTGGCGCAGTGACTCACTCCTGTAATCCCAGCACTTTGGGAGGCTGAGGCAGGCAAATCACTGAAGCCCAGGAGTTCGAGACCAGCCTGGGCAACATGGTGAAACCTAATCTTTACAAAAAATATAAAAGTTAGCTGGATGTGGCAGTGCATGCCTGTAGTTTCAGCTACTCGGGAGGCTGAGTTGGGTGAATCGCTTGAGCCCTGGGAGCTGACGTCACAGTGACCCATGATCACACCACTGTACTCCAGCCTGGGTGACAGAGCAACACCCTGCCTCAGGAAAAAAAAAAGTAATTTTTATTCTCTGATTAGTTTTCCTTTGCACTATTACTTTTTTGTTGTTGTTAAACTAATAGTTTGTGAATTATTCTTCATTTAAATGGCATTGTGGCCTGAAAGCACATTAGCTTTAGGGATCAACTTATCCTTTCCTGTGGTCCAAAAGATTAAGAACTTTTCCCAAAGTAGTCTGAATAAGGAATCACTGATGAACACAGGGCTGGCCCCTGCCAATTTTACCAGGAATTTTTCTGAATGAAAAGGAAAGGATCTGCTGAAATCTACTCACCCATTATCTGATTCTAGACACACCACAGGAATATCAGTAGGGTCAGAGGTTAGCTTAGCTGCTTGCTGGGCTAGAACAGATATCACTCCAGCATGCTCATCTGACAGGGTCCCACGGCCTAGAAAACAGAGATGATATATGTCACCTGATTGCTCATAGAGTATTTCTGCTAGAATAAGCTAGCTGGCTGTTTTAAAATGTCGACAGAATTGTCTTTTTATTAACGTTTCTATTAGTCTATAGATATCATAGTAACTAAATCTTGGGTAGAAAAATACCTATAAATTCTAGGTACAAAAATTAGTTACTAAGTGTACTTTACATTTCTGTATATAAAGGCAACACAAACTTAACTGTACCTAAAACCAAATCAGGTAACAGACATGCCACTATGGTGGCAGAGCATATGGATGTACTATTACTATACAAAACATTCTGACCAGATCTGATGCCGATGTTTGGGCCTTGGAGGTTTCTTGAAGGAACTCATTTAGTTTTAGGTTTCTATACCTGAATTTCAATCTTTCCATTAGTGGGCCTGGCAAATGCTTCCAAAAATTTACCCTTTTTCTCCCAAATGACTGATCAGTATGTTAAACTGAGTTACACAGATTACCTCTTTCAGTTACCCTTCCAGCAAAAATTCAGAGCTTCAAAAACTCCTGCATTAGGTGCAACAAGTCTTGGGTTTACTAGTTCTGTCACTAATTAACTGAATGCTTTAGTTATTTACCTTTCCAGACATTTCCTCATCTGTAACTGCTACCATTTATTAAGCATTATGTCTCAGTTCTGTGCTAAGCATTTTATACATATTATATAACCTTACAATATCATTATTAGGCTGGGCGCAGTGGCTCATGCTTGTAATCCCAGCACTTTGGGAGGTTGAGGTGGGTGGATCACCTGATGTCAGGAGTTCAAGACCAGCCTGGCCAACATGGTGAAACCCCATCTCTACTAAAAATACAAAAATTAGTCAGGCATGGTGGTGGGCCCCTATAATCCCAGATACTCAGCAGGCTGAGGCAGGAGAATAGCTTGAACCTGGGAAGCAGAGGTTGCAGTGAGCCGAGATTGTGCCACTGTACTCCAGCCTGGGCAACAGAGCAAGACTCCATCTCTTTAAAAAAAAAAAAAAAAAAAAGTCATGAGTAAGAGGCCTCAGGGCCAAAAATCCTAGCTTACCCACTTATTTAACCTCTGTGTCTCAGTTTCTTTTTTTACCTTTTTTTTTTTTTTGAGACAGAGTCTTGCTCTTGTTGCCCAGGCTGGAGTAAAATAGAGATGGGGGGGGTCTCACTGTGTTGCACAGGCTGGTCTTGAATTCCTGGGCTCAGTGATCTGCCCGCCTTGGCCTCCCAAAGTGCTGCGATTACAGACATGAGCCACCGCGCCTGGCCCGTCAACTTCTTTTTCTACCTCACAGGGTTGTTTTAAGGAATAAAAGAGTTAGTATATGTAAAGCACTTACAATGGTGCTTGGCACATAATAAGAGCTCAGTAAATGTAATTCTATTAATTATTACCATTAAATAACAATCCAGTGAAGAAAACGAAGCCCTAAAAGGTAGTTTTTGGTTCACGTTCATACTACTAGCAAATGAAAGAGTAAGGGATTGAGCCCAGGTATGTCCAACACTGAAACCCCATTTTACTGCCTATTCACTTCTTGTTTACTGTAGTTGAGCTTAAAAATAGGACACCACCCACTTTACAGGATTGTTGTGAAAATTAAAGATAGTGTATTTAGAACCTAGCAGTCTCAGCATATGGCATACATTTAATAAATGGTTAACAGCCGTCATTCTCTGAAGTCCTTTCTAGGCTCAATTTAACATGATTCAAATACTACTTTTAGTAAAGACAAAACTTAGTGCCATAGAACTGCAAGGAACATCCTCCTTCATAAATACCAATTGAAACGTTTCAATTTTCTGATACTGTTATTTGGAGATAATCTCTACTCTCAGAAACTCAGAAAGAACTGGCAAGGTAACAGGAAATAAAAGCTAGAAAATAATACCACGCTAGGCTCCAAGTCAACATCAGATCCTGCGCAATTCATCAAACGGTTGGTATGAGAGATACTTACAACCCAGATTAAGTCCTTGTGAATCTGTGCACAGGACTCCAACAATGGAGGGATTCTTCATTCTAATTTCAGGAACACAAAGAGTTGAAGCAGATAATGGGAGAAAAAGGATTTGAGTAAGTATAAACATACACGTGTTCTACGTACCAGACATTGTTTAAGTGCTTTAAATCATTGTTTCTCGATCTTTTTTCATTATCACACTCTAAGAAAAAAATTAAGTTCTAATTAATTAATTTAAACCAGTTTCTCTCTCATGAGAGAAAAAACTGTGCTAAGTACTGTTGAGTTTTGGAAGGCCACAAACATTGCTATATCTAGGATGTTTTCACTCTTGTTAAAAATGCATGTTTTAGTACTAACTCATTTAAAACAACTGCTGAAAAACTCTTAAATCGCCTCCTGGAGGGTAAGTGGAAGCTGAGGGACATCAGTGGGAGGCCAGGTGTCTCTGTACCCTTTATACTTTTCCAGTTTCGAATTTTACATAAATACTGCTCGTTCGAAAAATTTAAAGAATGATTTTTATCTACATAAGCAGCAAGTAACTGACAGGATACACACAGGAGATAAATGTTTGTTTACACTGCAGGGCTTGACTGTGCACGACTGGCACAACCTTCCCAAAAGTTAACCCGTTTCCTAAAACTCCTGCAGAGCAACCCTGACCATAAAGACGATTTCAACAACGAGATAAGCAGTTTTGGCCGTAGCCTGGGCCCGGGAGACTCGCTCAAGAGGGAATGTGCGGTGCCCGGCGGAATTTTAATTCCGGGTCACCAGCCCCGCCCTGCGGCCCTTGGGTAGGGCTCAGTTCCCTCATCCCTTGTCCTGGGGGTCGCACGACGTCCCCGAGACGCCCTGGCAGGCACTCGCAGCTCGCGCCTTTCGTCTCGTTCAAGTTCCTCCGCCGCGACTTCAGGACAGGCCGAAGAGGCGCGCAGTACTCACGTGTCTTCCAAGTGCTGCTCCAAGGTCGCCTCCATCCCACCCACTGTCCACCCCGGCCCAGAACCCAGCGGCACGCCACGTCCGACTCCACCACAGGCCTCGGTCACTTGACGCGAGCGGGGCGTGGACCGGAACGGCGCCTCCAAAGGGACAAAATTGATCACGGCGCAACGTCCGCGTTTTTTACTGGAAAACATCAGTGCGCTTCCGCCGCACAGAGCCTAGCGAAGGGTTGGGCTGCCCGCGTGGTGACAGTCGGTGGTCCTTGCGGTGACAGTCGGTGACCCGCGCGTGGCTCCCCAGCGGAATTATTCCCCTCTCAGGAGAGAGGTCTGCAGCCGGGCCTCAGTGCCTCAGTTCCTGGCGTGGCATTTTGTGTCAGTGTTTTTTAACCTCTGGACTCTGATTCAACCGACTCTGAGACCTACGGGCCAAACCTTCAGTTTTACAATAACTCAGGGGTCAGACAGGGTCTGATCTAGCCTGTGGGGCAGGTACGAAGGGGACCTCTGGGAGGGGGTCCACAGGCTTGTAGGGGGAAAGACTCACACAAAGGACTAAAGGACTAGATGGAGCGAGGTTCAGCCCCCTAGCTGAGTGTTGGCAAAGTGTGAGGATTTTAACGAAGACATTGGTGCTTATTATGGTGAGGGGACTCAGGACAGTTTAGGGAAGGAGATTGGCATCTGAGTCCTAACTTGTAAGGAAGACTAGGTAGGACTACTTAAAAAAAATAACTTTGAAAAATTAATTATAAAAGTGGTAAAAATAGAAAACACTTACGGCCCCACTGTCCAAAAATGACTTTTAACCCCTTTGAGAGTATCCTCTCAGATAGTTGTCTTTGCAAATGGACACTTTTAATGTTTTTTGTTTGCCTTTTTAAAATAATTTTTTGAGGGGATGGGATCTTGCTCTGTCACCCAGGCCGGAGTGCAGTGGCACGATTATAGCTCATTGCGACCCCAACGTCCTGGGTTCAAGCTATCCTCCCCCTCAGCCTCTTGACTGGCTAGGGCCACGGCCTCGAGCCACCACGGCTGGCTAATTTTTACATTTTTTGTAGAGATGGAGGTCTTGCTGTGTTATCCAGGCTGGTCTCAGACTCCTTGCCTCAAAAGATCCTCCCACTGCAGCTTCTCAAAATGTGATTACAGGCTGACTCACGACACCCAGCATGTTTTTTTTTTCTTTCGTAAGCAAAATTGACATATATATTGGAGGTACAATTCTGTATCTGGCCTTCTTCACAGAGTTTAGAATAAATGTCTTTCCATGTCAAGTTTTCACTTACATCTTTTGTAATAGTTGCAGAATATTCCATTTTATAGCTGTTTCTTAACTGTGGATTAAGGCTGGAGTACAGTGGCCCATGGCCTAGTGCAGCCCCAACCTTCCAGGTTCAAGGACTTTCCCACCTCAGCCTTGCCTCCCAAGAAGCTAGGACTAACAGACACACACCACCACACCTAGCTAATTAAAAAAAAATTGTACAGATAGGGTCTCTGTGTAGCCTAGTCTCAAGTGACCCTCACACTTGACTTCCCAAAGTGCTGAGATTGCTTATTATGGTGAGGGGACTCAGGACAGTTTGTGCTGAGAAAGCTCTTGTTGTCCAGGCTGGAGTGCAATGGTGTGGTCTCGGCTTACTGCAACCTCCGCCTCCTGGGTTCAAGTGATTCTCCTGCCTCAGTCTCCCAAGTAGCTGAGATTATAGGAGCCAGCCAACATGCCCAGCTAACTTTTGTATTTTTAGTAGAGACAGGGTTTCACTTTGTTGGCCAGGCTGGTTTCGAACTGCTGACCTCAGGTGATCCACCCACCTCAACCTCCCAAAGTGCTGGGATCACAGGCGTGAGCCACCATGCCCGGCTTGGACATTTGTTTGTTTGTTTGTTTGTTTGCTTTTGTTCGTTTTAGTTATTACAATGTTGGTTGAATATCCTCATAGCTAAATATTTGTGTACTTTTAAGATTTCTTTATAAGTTACTAGAAACGGATGATGGGGTCAAAGGACATGGTCTTTTTTTTTGAGATGGAGTCTCACTTGGTTGCCCAGGCTGAAGTGCAGTGGTGCGATCTCGACTCACTGCAACCTCCACCTCCCAGGTTCAAGCAATTCTCTGTCTCAGCCTCCCAAGCATTTGGGATTACAGGCACGTGCCACCACACCCAGCTAATTTTTATATTTTTGGTAGAAACAGGGTTTCACCATCTTGGCCAGGCTGGTCTTGGACGTGGTCTTTTTTAAGACCTTTGATACATACTTACAAATTGCCTCCTGAAAAAGTGGTGCTAATTTACATTCAAATTGGTAATCCTCGCCCTCTCTGTGGATCATTCCTTGCATTGTTTCTTCCAACTCTCTCACCTCCAGCATTTACTCACAATCTACCTTCCCATCTGGGGCCCAGCTCCAAAGTTACCCTGGACTGGCATTCAGAGTTCCTTTCTATTCCACAGCTGTCATAGTGAAGCCTGCAACTTCCTTAAAATTCCAGATAGTTTATTTCTTTATTTTTTTTGAGATGGAGTCTTGCTCTATCGCCCAGGCTGGAGTACAGTGTAGCGATCTCAAGCTCACAGCAACCTCTGCCTCCCCGTTCAAGTGATTCTCCTGCCCCAGCCTCCCAAAGTAGCTGGAATTACAGGTACGTACCACCATAGCTGGCTAATTTTTGTAGTTTTAGTAGAGATGGCATTTCACCATGTTGGCCAGGCTGGTCTTGAACTCCTGACCTCAAATGATCCTCCCACCTCAGCCTCCCAAAGTGCTGGGATTACAGGCATGAGCCACTGTGCCCGGTCGAAATTCCAGTTTGAATGTTGTAATTCAGGGGTCTTGGACTACTGCTCAGAGAAATTATTCATGTTAAGTTAGGGGTAACACAATATAGGCCATATAAGTTTTAGAAAAAGCAGTTTAAAACTTAAAAGACAGCGTTAAAAAATATAAGTAGTGCCTGGTGCAGTGGCATGTGCCTGTAAACCCAGCTACTCAGGAGGCTGAGGCGGGAGGATCCCTTGAGCCCAGGAGTTCAAGTGCAGCCTGGGCAACATAGTCTAGTAGCCACATTTGAAAAAGTAAAACAGGGCTGGGCACAGTGGGTCATGCCTGTAATCCTAGGGAGGATTTGGGAGGCCGAGGTGGGTGGATCACTTGAGGTCAGGAATCCAAGACCAGCCTGGCTAACATGGCGAAACCTCATCTCTACTAAAAAATACAAAAATTAGCCAGGCATGGTGGCACATACCTGTAGTCCCAGCTACTCAGGAGGTTGAGAGGGGAAGATCGCTTGAGCCTGGGAGGCAGAGGTTGCAGTTTGTTGTGCCACTGCAACGGAGTGAGACTCTGTCTCAAAAAAAAAGTAAAACAGGTGAAGTTAATTCAATAACATTTTATTTATTCAAACAATATATTCAAAATATTATTATTCAACATGTGATCAATAAAATACTAATGAGACATTTTACATTTTTTCTCCTGTACTGTCTTCAGAATCCAGGGTATATTTTTCAGTTAGCAGCACACTTCAATTCAGACTAGTCACATTTCAAGTGCTCAGTAGCCACCTGTGGCTAGTGACCACAAAGCTCCAGGATATCTCAGATTATCTCAAAGTTAGATCAGTGATTAAAGGATTCTCAGGCCAGGCATGGTGGTTTAAGCCTGTAATCCCAGCACTTTGGGAGGCCTAGCTGGGCGGATGGCTTGAGCCCAGGAGTTTGAGACCAGCCTAGCCAACGTGGGGAGACCCTGTCTCTACAAAAGACACAAAAATTAGCTGGGCATGGTGATGCACACCTGTGGTCTCAAGTATTTTGCCTGAGACAGGAGGATCACTTGAACCCTGGAGGTCCAGGCTGCAGTGAGCTGAGATTATGCCACTGTACTCCAGCCTGGGTGACAGAATGAGACCCTGTCTCGAAAAAAAAAAAAAAAAAAGGATTGTCAGAAAGGCTGGTGATTACTTTTTAAGCTATAAGGAAGACCTTTGAAGTAGGAAGAGAATGACAGCTGGCTCACACGTCCTTGCCACTTGAGAGGTGAGCGAGCAGGCCACTCCTTACCACCCACTCTTTCTCTGCCCTGCCGCCGTCTTGCCCTGTGCAGGGAAGCAGTGGGAGAGGAATAGCATATATTAATTGGGCAAGTGCTAGGGGGCCGGGGTGATGATTGGAAAGAGTGTTTGACCCCTAATTGTTTTCTGCTTTCTTTAGCTTGTGGGGTATTTAACATACCAGCAACCATTCCTGGGGTGACAGGAAAAGTTCCATGACATCCATATTACAGCATTTGTTTCACTGTATTGTAATTTAATGCTTACTTTTGAGAAAGTTCATTCTTTTCTCTTTTTAATTCTTGGTCTTTTTTTTTTTTTTTTTTTTCCAGAAAGGGTCTTACTCTATCATCCAGGCTGGAGTGCAGTGGCACAGTCTTGGCTCACTGCAACCTCCGCCTCCTGAGCTCGTGATTCAGCCTTCTGAGTAGCTGGGAATACAACACCATGCCTGGCTAATTTTTTTCATATTTTTTGTAGAGATGGGGTTTCGCCATGTTACCAGGCTGGTCTCGAACTTCTGGGCTCAAGCAATCTGCTCGCCTTGGCCTCACAAAATGCCAGGATTACAGGCATTTTGAGCTACAGCGCCCAGCCCTTATGTTTACTTTTCATAGACAGGAAGAGTGTCTTCATCTCTGCATACCTAGTGCAACAGAGCATGATAAGAATTCAATAAATATTTATGGAAGAGTCTTGATAATTGATGTCTTTTGAGAAAGGAACTCTATGGTTACTTTTACTCTGAGCTAAAGAAATTTAGGTCCTGAACTCTCACCACTTTCTCCTCTTCTTTCTCCCCTCTTTCATAAATGAGCTCTTGGAAAATTAAAATGCCAGGAGGGTCCAGCAGAGAATACCCAAGCCCACATGTCCTGATGGGAAGTGGGGGATAAGTAGAGAGGGGAACACAGACCCTGCACGCAATCTCACTGCTGCTGGCCCAGGGGACCCTAACTCCTCTTCTCGACCCATCAGAAACAGAATCCTCCTGAGGGTCTGTTTAAGAAGCACAGCTCTGATAGAAAGGCTAACTTTCCTCTGGGTACAGAGGGCTCTGCTACCCCAGGGCTGGCACACTGGGCTGAGTCACTTTCAAATGCTTAGGGTCATGAGCTTTCAGTGGAATGAGCCCTCATGTGCCACCAGGGAGCACCAAGGCCACAGAAAACCCTACTCAGATGGAGGGTTCTGGGGTGAGGGAAAGGAATCCATGGGTCTGTGGAGCTGGCAGAGCATGGGTGAGGATAGCATTGTGGTAGGTTGGTGGCCTTGGAGTCAGATATAAATTGGGATCCTGGCTTGGCCACTGACTATCCATGGGAACTTTGAGCCTCAGGGGGCTCATTTGTGATGTGGGGGTACCATTATCTGCCTCATCAGGTTGCGGGGAGGATTGTATGAGATACTTTAGGTAAGAGGGACTGATGGATTGTGGAAGTCAATAAAGTTTTGTTAAATCTGAGTAAGAAGACCTGTTTGTTTCCTCAAGTTGCTTATAATCTAGATGAGGAGACACCTGAGATGGAGGGTGTCTGAGAGAATAACTAATAGTTCAGTGAAGGTAAGAGCCAAATGATTGGCACAGACCTCAAGTGGTCTAGCATTTATGGGAGAGGGAGCCTGCAGGGCTAGATTTACAGACCTGCTTTATAAAGCTATGTTAAATGAGATCAGTATATTTTATTCTTTTTATTAGACCTTTCTGTGGCATAAAAATGATAAAATACAGCAAGAAAAAAAATTCACCTGAAATTCTAGTCCTAACCCTAATATGAATGTGAAGGAGCTGGGCTAGAATAGAATGGGGTAGAATTTGCATAAGGTGGAAATGGGGACAGGCCTGTCACAAGGATCATGAGAGTCTTGCTGGCTAAAGCATCTCACTGCATTCATGCTGCAGCACAGGACCCGGATGTGGAACAGGTTGGGGACACAGCCCTGCCTTCTAACAACAGTGGACTCCATCTGAGAGCTGAGGCGTAGATTCAAAGCCTAACTCCTAGTAGCGATGGTAGTAATATCAGCAGTTCATATACATGGAGTGACAATGGCGTGCCAGGCAATTCATAGGGCCTCTTGATCCTCACAGCATTTTTGAAGTAGCTAACATCACTATCCCCCTTTTACAGTTAAAAAACAAAACAAAAAATCCAAAGCAAAAACAACAAAACCCTGAGGCTCTGAAGATCAATATTTGCTCAATATCACCATGCTTGTGAGAGCCTGTCCATTAACCTTCCCGCGACACTGCTTCAATTTCTATCACTTCATCAATGACACAACCCAAGAACTGTCAGGGGATTTAGCAGGTCCAATCTAGATGTCTTATTCTACAGAGAAGAAATCCGAGGCTCAGAGAGGGGAAGGGGCCTAATTTGGACCTTTAACTTCTGATTCTTAACTTTCTGGTGTTCCAACTATATTGTGCTACAAGAGGCTGTCTTAGAGCCTGTGTTAAACCAGCTTCAGAGATACTCATTGTTATGGGTTGAATTATGTCTCCCCAAAATTCATATGTCAAAGTTGTAATGCCCAGTACCTCAAAATGGGACCATATTTGGAGATAGGACCTTTATAGAGGTAATCAAGTGCAAATGAGGTTGTTAGGATGGGCCTTAGTCCACTATGGCTGGTGTCCTCATAAAAACGAGGAATTTGAACACGGACGTACATAGAGGGAAGACGATGTGAAGAGACATAAAGAACAGATAGTCAGGCCGGGTGCGGTGGCTCACGCCTGTAATCCCATCACTTTGGGAGGCTGAGGCAGGTGGATCACCTGAGTCAGGAGTTCGAGACCAGCCTGACCAACATGAGAAACCCTGTCTCTACTAAGCCAGGTGTGGTGGTACATGCCTGTAATCCCACCTACTCAGGAGGCTGAGGCAGGAGAATCACTTGAACCCAGGAGGCGGAGGTGGAGGTTACAGTGAGCCAAAATGGTGCCATTGTATGAGAGTAAAACTATGTCACACACACACAAAAAACAGTCATCTATAGCCAAGGCCTGGAACAGATCCTTCCATAACAGCCCTCAGAAGGAAGCAAACTTGCTGACACGTTGACTTTGGGCTTCTAACCTCCAGCACTGTGAGACAATAAATTCACGTTGGTTAAACCACCCAGTTTGTTATGGCAGCCCTAGGAAACCTTTGTGGGTGTATATGCTCACATTTCCATAAAGACTACAAGTCAAAAATATCACAGACTTTTGGCAGCCCTTCATGAATAGAAGAACTGGTTGGGAGGATCACCCACCCCGAGGCAAAAGGATAGAGCAAATGATCTTTCCAGCTTGCTCCCAAACTTGATCTTTGGCAAAGATATTTTTCTTTCACTGGACATCGGCCAACAGTGGTGTCATGACTTATTTCACTGTGACCTTCTGGAGTCTGTTTTTTATCTCTGACCTGTAGAAGCAGCTCAATAAATGTGCGTAGAGGGGATGAGTGGGAAAATCAGCTCCCAGCCATTCCAATTCAAGCCTCTCCAAGCAATGGTGGGGCAGGGAAGCAGGGTATGTTAGGCCTGTCAGTGGATGGAAGTTGAAGTTGGACACTGTCTCCTAAAGTTTAGAGCTGAGCCCAAATTCTGGAAGACACAAGCAAAATACATTTTAGATGACTCAGGATGGGCTAGAAAAGTTCCAGTACAGGAAACTATTTTCCTGCTACTTTATTAATTTTGCTACTGAGGATAAATGAGACACAGACTTTCATATCCAAGTCTTCATTAGATGCCCAGTTAATGCAGCCATGACAAATGGGAATGAAGCCCTTATGAATAAAAAAAAGATCAACCCAGTATAAAAAATCGTAGACCAGAGAAATGAAAATTTAGAGGAGCTGATAAAATACCCTATCCTTAATTAGACTGTCGGCATACACATCAAATCAGCCTTAATGCCAAGATTTATTGGCCTTGGAATTGGGTAAATGAAATAAGTGCTTACAAATGAATGGAAAAGAAATTACCTGTATTAAAACGTATTTGGGATGCAGGCCTGTGCACTGAGGATTTTAGTCAGACTCAGGCTTGCAGCTTCTTTGCCCTGCATCCATTTCTATCCTATGTTCCCAAGTGGGTTTCAGAGACCCTCTTTGTGGGGTAACAATATGAACCATTGTCAGGTCTCTCTGCCGTTGTCCTGGAAAAATCCTTCTTGGACAGTGAAATATTTTTGTCTTTATTTTACCATCTCCAGATGAGAAGGGTGTTACTGATTCTTACCTCAGAGAAGAGAATGTTATGGAGACAAAATGACCTGCTTAGAGTTCTGGCCACCCCAGCATGGACAGCAGAGCACAAAGATTTCTTCCGGACTCCCACATTCTCCCCTGGAATCCAAGAGCTTGTGTGCTGTCACAGAACTTTATTACCCTCCTGTAAGCCACTGGACAAACCCTCTGATGCCTCGATACCTCAGTTTTTTCCCACTCTAAATGGGAAGATAAATTCGTTGTAAACAGTACTTACCTTGCAGTGTTGTGAGAATTTCACGAGAATGCAACATAAAGCTCCTAGCACAGTCCCTGGCACCATGGTTAGCACTGAACAAATGAAAGCTGTTGTCATTAGGATCTCAAGAAATGACAGCCGAGGCAAATTTGGATTAGACTGCATTCACCATTCTTAGCTGTAAGCAACAGAAGCTGACTGTGGCTTACAGAGTGGGAAAGGAAGTTATTAAATGACATTGGGTAGCTTGTGGAACTGGGAGGACTGGAGAGCTCAATTTAAGTTTCTGGTGACAAAGCTTCAAATCATACATGAGGAAAATGCCCCTGCCGCTTCTGCCCCTGGCATGACCACACACACATAACTGCCAGCAGTTACCAGGGCCCCTCTGCAGGAGGAACGTAATCCTGCAATCGCTGCTCCCCCTGAAGCCAGACGTCTCTGCTGCTGCCCTTCCCAGCAAAGTGCAATTTCCCTACCACCTCTGGATTGAAGTCTTGTGTAGATAAACTTGACTGATGGAGCCTGGATCATATACCTGGCTTTAGTTGTAAAGGACGCTGGAGAGAAAATGCTCTGCTGTCTATAACTGTCTTGAAAGTGGCCTGCACATAGCAAAGCCATTCAAAAGCGGTGAGCAGCATGTAAGCATTCTGTCTCCTCCAGAGGGATGCTTGCTTTGCATGAGGGAGAACTCTTGCTCCCAGAGTTTGAGACCAGCAGGGGCATTTTCCTCATGTGTGATTTGAAGCATCGTCACTAGAAGCTTAGACTGAGTAGGACACCTCTGAGTGTCCTACCTGAGTTCTCCCTCATGCAAAGCAAGAATCCCTCTGGAGGGATTGACACCACAGCCTCTTCCATAATGCCTCCGAGCAAATTTATTGGGCAGCATTTCACTCCTTAGCGAAGGGGAGGGGCATGCATTCTACCTTCTCTCCTGCATGAGCCTAGTCTAATATGGAATTTGGGAGTGTTGATCATTTTACTTCATGGTCCTAGAGATAAGGGTCATAATAAAGCATCCTGGAGTCTGCACATGTGCCAGCTTCATGTTCAGCCTCACGGTAGATCCACAGTTCCATTTCTTTATGGATCCCTTACCCCCTAGTTTGCCAAATTCTATGCTGGTAGCAATAATAATTCAGACAGGGCTTCCTTATTCAAGGAGCTTGTGCTCTATATAATTAATAAACTAGAGATAATAAAAAAAAACCCAACTTGAATTTTGGGTAAGAGAAACTTTTCAGACCAATGATCATTACCAATAATAGCCTCCATACATGGCCCTGCCTGGAGCTTGGGGCCTGCACTGCTGTTTCCAGGCACCACATTGTTTTTAATTTTTTTTGTAGAGATGGGGCCTCACTCTGTTGCCCAAGGTGGTCTTGAACTCCTGGCTGCAAGCGATCCTCCTGCTTTGGCCTCCCAAACTGCTGGGATTATAGATATGAGCCACCACGGCTGGCCAACAGGCACCAAATTCTAGGAGAGGATTTGAGTAGGGTAGGCATCTGTCTCTCCCTATTCCTTTCGTGGACAGAGCTCTCCTGGGAGGAAGAAAGAGAGAGGGAGAGGAAGGAGGATGAATAGAGAAGCACCAAACCTCAGAGTCAAGGCCTTTTTAAAGCTTCAGTGTCTTGTCTTTACCCTTCGTGGTGCCTAAAAGCATCTGGCCCATAGAAGGTGTTCAGTGAATGATTGTTTCATTAGTGAAGGAATTCCCTTTGGAAATCTCATAGGAAACTGACCCTCTCCAACCCTTCACCTGTGCCTTATTCCAGCTCCCAAGGAGGCTGCAGAAACCGCAACTGTCAACAGCAACAAAGGCAGCGACACTTTCTGATTTTTACTTGACTGCTACGGATCCCACCTCTCTCCATGCCTCAGTTTAATATCTGTAAGCTTGGTCAGTATCTCACTCAAGAACATTGCATTTACTCGGGTACTTAAAGATGAAAAATCAACATTTACAAAGCAGATCCATTGTCAACCTAAATAACAAGAGCGTCTCTCCAAAAGAAAAAAAATATTTATTTGAGAATAGAGCATTGTAATAGGAATACGCATGCCTTAGTAACGTGTGCATCCAGGGAGGTAAAGGAAGACAAAGGTTTTTAATGAAAAAAAATGAGGAGGATTGCATAATTGTTTTGAAATAATTATCCTTGGCTATAAAGATCAGTAACAAGGGCGATGCCAGCCCAAGGTTGGACAGGCAGTTGCTGGGCAAATGTCTTTGCAGAAGCCTTTTTTGCATAAGGTTGTAATGGTCTTTGTGCGAGGTTGTGGCTTTTGCAGTATTTTGCAATAGCTTTTGTTACCAGGCATACAAGCATGAGAATGCTCTCATTATGGCCTTCCCTGGCTCTATTTGTCAGGGGTTTCATATTAGTGATTCCACTTTGATTCTGACAACTTTCACACATTCATACACATTATCTCATTTAGTCTCACAGTCATTTCATGACCCCCCGTTTTGTGAATGAAGTAACTGAGGTCTGAAGAGGTCAACTAATTGGTCAAGGTCATAGAACTTGAAAATGTTCATTGTCTTGGGTCTCTAACACTGGAGCTGACCATTCTCCCAGGTAATGTTGACTGAGTCGGGCCAGGTCAGTCGGCTCCTCTGCAACTGTGTCTCCTCAACTAGTTTAACAACACAGGTCTGTCAGCCAGTCCCATAAAGTGGCCAAGGGTTGCCTTCTCCTCATTTCCCCTCAGCAACAGGAGGACTTGTCCGGCTGCCTTCAGACACCACACAGTAAATCAATTGCCACATTAATTCTGGCCCATCAGTATTTTCTCCCAGGAGAAAGTCAGAGGCAAGCAGACTGATGTCTCATTGATATTTTCAATTGCCAAAGGGGAAGTGAGGATGAATCTAATCCCATCTGTCAAGGTGGAGAAGGGCTGATTTGAAAGCAGCATAGATTACTTTAAGGAGATGACAGTTTATCACTCTCTGGACAAGGGAATATGAAATGAGGACTAACCTCCTTTATGAGTTGGTGAAAGCATTGATCAGCAAAGACAATGTCTGGGGAAATGAGCAGCAAGTTCTCTGACCCATTTTCTACTTTTTATTTCCCTAAGACTTTATGTTTTATATGTATAGATAGATAGATAGATATAGATATAGATATAGATACATATACACACTCACATAAACAAGACAGAATTCACCTCCTGCCCTTCAAGAAATAGTTAACATTTTTTGAGGATTAATCATTGCCAGGCTCTGTGTTCCATGTTTTATATTTACTATCCAGAAGCCTTAAATGTTAAACGAAGTAGGTGTTATTATTAGAACCTTTGTACAGATATGGAAACTGAGGTGTATAGAGGTGGACTTGCCTGAGGTGACCCAGCTAGTGAAGGATGAAATGAGATGCAGTCCGGCCAACCCTGGGCCTGCTGTCAGTCACACGCAGTACATGCAGATCAGTCAGCCTGGAATGCCTCCTAGATAGCCCTGCTTAGAGACCACTGTGCCTTCTCGTCACTCACTCTGTCCTTGGTCAGCCCCTTAGGGAGCCTTGCTGACCCCAGGAGTATGTGCCTTTTACAGGTTGTAGAGGCTGAGCCACAGCTCAGGGGCTGGAATGCCTGGGGGCCTCAGATAGGGTGTCTGGAGATCTGAGGCTCAAGGAAGGGTGAAGGGGGTGCTGAAACTGAAGGCTGTGAGTGTTGCCCGCATATGGGTCTCACTGAGCTGAGGTGCCTCTCAGTTACTTCTGTGTGTGACTTTCTGGTGGAGGAGAGGTAAGGACAGTGATGGGCTCTGGACCCTCAGAAACCGGGACATCCAGCATGTCCAGCCACAGTACGTGCTGCCCTGGCTGCTAAGAGTGTCAGAAAATGCCACAGTCATGGGTTAGGAAGGCCTGGGGACCACAATAATGTGAGTTCAAAAACCCAAGAAGGAATGTGCATACCTGAGGTGCTCAGAACGCAAGTGTCAGCATTCAGTTCTGACTCTGCTTTAGCCAGGGACAGAAGCAACATCTACAGTAAAGAACCAAAAGAGAGGGCTTTGCTGCCAGCCCCAGCCAGGGACACACGTGGTCAAAGCAAAGGTCACTCCAGGGCCACAAGTTTTAGCCTCAATGGCCAGAAACAAACTTCCCAATTAATATTACTCTGGATCAGACAGAGATGGCTGCTCTGTTTCAGGCGCATTTGCTGTTGATCCCCGTGATTGATGCTGATAACATTAAGAATCTGTCAGGGAGATATTTCACGAATGTCTCATGTGGTGAGATGATACAGCCAGAAAATGCAATTCCCTCGCTCAGGCAGAATCGGAGATGACCCAAAGTGCTGATGGAAAGGCCCAGGCCCTTTCCCGCCTCTGGTGGGGTGGGGGAAGCAGGTGATGTGGGGATTGGGTGGGGCTGGGCTGGCATGGAGCTGTGGTGCGGATGTCTCATGAAGGGCTTTGAAGAGAAACAGTATGTGAGAGAAGTAAGAAGCTTTTCTCTGGGTTTCCTCATGTAGAGTGATCACATCTGTGTAGGCCACAAAGGAGTCCAGGGAATTTCACCTCAAAATGTTGAAACCACCTGTGCAAAGGTTATAACAGTGAGAGAAGCCTCACATGGCTGACTCTATCTTGCTTCTGGCCTCACAGGCTGGCCGTCCTCACTCATTCCTCGGCATAGGCCAAGCTAACCTTGGGAGGAATTTATGGTTTAACTTTGAAGCCAGGATAATAATAGGCCCTCCCTGAAACTGACCCCCTTCTTGTTCAGGGACTGAAACTGGCTTTGTAAGACTAATGAAAGGCCACAAAATTAGGATTATGGAACGGGCCTGAACTCTGATAAGATGTGGGCATAGCTTGCCTTTCTGTAATCATTTATTACACTGGCATTCACAAAGATTTGTAATTTCCCCAATTAGTCCCATAGATAACATCAGTGTTGTAGAACCTCAGATTGGTCTTTTGAGATGTTTTTCAGACTTTTGTATTCTGATGACTGACTCCATCCAGACCCATGACTCATGACTCAACTGGTCCTGTGGCTCTTACTTAGAGTCTGACTCAGCACCAGAGGACCGTTTTCCACACTCCTATCTATGTTTTCATCCCCAACCAATCGGCACCACCCATTCCCTAGCCCCCTGCCCACCAAATTGATATCCATAAAAACCCTAGCCTCTGAGTTCTCAGAGAAACGACTGAAGTAATGAACTCCTGTCTCCTGTGTGGCTAGCCTTGTGTTAATTAAACTCTTTCTTAGGGCAGTACTGCTCTCAGTGAATCAGCTCTATCTGTGTAGTGGGCAAGAAGAACCCATTGGGTGACTGCAATATGGCACTTTGGTATGTTGGTTATTTTAAGTTAGAAGGCTTTGATGCTGGAAGAAGCTTTATTCTGTTATTTTCTTATCTACCACAAGACTGGATCTGCAAAGAGAACACAATGGCCTTCCATTCCCTTCCTGAAATCTTATTATCTATGGCAGAAAAGAAGACTGGGGAATGTAATACGCCTGAATGGACTCTCCAACACATTCAAATTGTAAAGAGTCATTTGCAAGTTAATTTATGTATTCTGCACCCATTCGTTCTCCCACTGCCCTGTGAGGAAGGGTATGTAAGTTTCTGTCTGGATCTCATTAGATGACTGTGTGATCATGCTTTTGTGATCCCCACCCCACATGTTAAATAAATTTTGTATGCCTTTTTCTTTTATTAATCTGCCTTTTGTTAGGGCATTTTCAGTGAACCTTCAGAGGGCAAAACAGAAGCTTTCCTTCTTTGACTCTACAGCCATTAGGCTTGATTAAGACACACAATAATTAAAGTAAATAAGAAGAAAAACATTCTTTCTGCTGTCTCCAGGGTTTTAAATGGCTGCCCCAAACTTCCATTTCTATCTACCAAAAGTTCATGCAGCAGTCATAAGGCTGATCTCAAAAGTGAAAAGCTGTTGAATCCCCCAGTTAGAAATGATCTTTACCTTGACTCCCTTAATGCTTTGTACATTACTGTAAAAGCATAATGTTCAAACATTTAAAATATACCTCCTTCAAATATAAAATGAACACATGCCGAAGACTTAGCAACTCATGAATGAGGGAACTAATAACATAGTTAAGCTACTTCAAAGAGCATTTCGAGGACGTGAATATCTATGGTCATTTAAAAGGAAATGTTAAAATTTCTAGGTTAAAAGTAAAACTTGCCATTGCGTATGTGGTCAAATGATTTTTGACAAGGGTGCCAACACTATTCTATGGGGAACAGACGGTCTTTTCAATAAATTGTGTTGAGAAAACTAGATATCCATATTCAAAAGAATGAACCCTTACCTTACCTTCCACCATATACAAAAATTAACTCAAAATGGATCAAAGACTTAAACATAAGAGCTAAAACTATAAAATTCTTAGAAGAAAACGCAGGGAAAAATGTCCGTGGCATCATATTTGACAATGACTTTTTTTTTGAGACGAAGTTTCACTTTGTCACCCTGGCTGGGGTACAATGCAGTGCACGATCTCAGTCCACTGCAACCTCTACCTTTCAGGTTCAAGCGATCCCCCTACCTTGGCCTCCTGAGTAACTGGGACTACAGGTATGCACCACCATGCACAACTAATTTTTGTATTTTTGTACAGCGTTTTGCCATGTTGCCCAGGCTGGTCTCGAACTCAAGTGATCCACCTGCCTCAGCCTCCCAAAGTGTTGGAATTACAGGCGGAGCCACTCTGTCCAGCCCTGACCCCCTAATTTTTAAACAAAGCTTCTCTTGCATCAGTTGCAAATCAGAAGATCTTTGAATCTATATCTACAGTCTGCAAGCCCCCTATTCAAGACATCCCACCCTTTTAAACTTAAGCCGATGTATAACCTCCTGGCGATCCATTAATTTGTGATTTTGCCTGTAGCTTCTGCTGTTCTGAAACTGATGCCTGCCTTTAAAAATCCTTGCCTGCAAGCTACTGGGGAGGCTGGATTTTGAGCACTTAGCTACCTGATCTTCCTTACTTAGTGCTCTGCAATAAACACCTTCCTTTCTATTACCACAAAATCCTGGGTGTGGGTATCTGGCTTTACTGTCCTGGGTGAGCAGACCCCAGTTTGGTTCTGTTACAAGTCCTTGCTCCATCTCACCTGCTACAACATGAATGAAACTTGAGGATGTTATGCAAGATGAAATAAGCCAGTCACAAAAAGACAAATACTGTATGATTCCACTTATATGAGGTACTTACGATAGACAAAAACATAGAGACAGAAGGTAGAATGATGGTTGCCAGGGGTTTAGGGAAGACAGTATAGGGAGTTATTGTTTAATGGGTAAGGAGTTTCAGTTCTGCCAGATGAAAAGTGTTCTGGAGATGGATGGTGGTGGTGGTTGCATGACAGACAATGTGAATGTACTTAATGCCACTGAACTGTTCTTAACCCCACTTAAACATGGTTAAGGTGGGCCGGGCACGGGCACTCATGCCTGTAATCCCAGCTCTTTGAAAGGCTGAGGTGGGCAGATCACCTGAGGTCAGGAGTTCAAGACCAGCCTGACCAACATGGCAAAACCCAGTCTCTACTAAAAATACAAAAATTAGCCAGGTGTGGTGGTGCATGCCTGTAATCCCAGCTACTCGGGAGGCTGAGGCAGGAGAATTGCTTGAACCCAGGATGCAGAGGTTGCAGTGAGCCGAGACTGCACCGCTGTACTCCAGCCTGGGCAAGAGAACAAGACTCCATCTCAAAAAAAAAAAAAAAAAAATGGATACGATGGTAAATGTTGTACCAATTAAAAACAAAGCTGGTTAATGCCCTACAGGGCAATTAAAACATCATAATCTTTGGTTTTTTTTATTAGATAGAAATTATTTATGTTTCCTGGACAAGATCTATAAGTTAACATGTAACTTCACAGAGTCTGAGCTCTTAATGAATAATAAATAGCCAAGTCACAGGGAGATACTTTCCCTGAGGTAATTAAGCAACCCTTGGGTAGACTTGTGAAGAAATGGCCAAAATGACATTAGAAGGACATGCTGTTCCCTCTTGGCCTTTTTTTCCAGGGTTTGGACTATAAATATTATTTTTTAACATCACAGAAATTTTTTATGCCCTGGTTTCTTAAGGGCAGAGACTGTGTCTTTTTCATCTTTGCCCCTCTCCCTGTGCTCTGGTTTGTACAATAGAAGTGAAGAAGGAGCCATGTGTGAGATAGAGCAGGTTGGGAGCAGCAGACCTGCCTGCTCATTGTTTCTGTGACCTTGACCCATCCTGTAATGTCCCCAGGCCTCATTCTTCTCATCCATCTTCAGTGAGATTGCATCTAAATCCTGGGTGCTGTGCTGGGCTCAGGGATGCTGTCTAATGTCTGGGTTTCCTTCTAGTTTGCTCTAATCACCCACATGAAAAAGAAGCTACTCAAGGCAAACACATACGTGTAATGGATAATGAATAAATAGCATTTTTTTCTTGCTTTCATTGGACAAACCGCCCTGGATGCTATGTGAAGCCTGCAGCCCTTGCTCCTGGGCCGGGAGGTGGGCGAGGATTTGTGTTTTGTAGCTCTGCTGGATAAGGAACAGCTGTTCACTGGTGGCAGGACTGTCGTCTCCCAGGGTCCGGGGGCTCTGGGTCAGCAGGCGTCAGAGGGAAGAAAGCTGGTATCCAAGTCTGCCTTTGAGAAAGGAGCAAATTACGATCTTAATTATGAATTCATGAGCCACTCATTGCTGTTTTCAATTAATTTCTTGATAAATCTGGTTGTTCCTCTTCTTGTTTTCCTTAGGACAGGCGGTGTCCTGGTGATCAACTGGAGCTCTGGGGAGCTGTTGCTGAAATTAACTTGAGTGCTTTGGAGAGAGATTTACACGGCAGAGTGGAGCCAGGGCTGCTCTTTTGGCAGGCGCTGCTGTGCCACTGTGGAGGTGCCCCTGCTTTTCCCATGCTGTGCAATGTCCTCAAAGGCCTTTGGAGCCATGCCCAGGCTCAGCCCCCGTGGTGTCCCTGTGTCTGTTGTGCCACTGACCAGCTACTTCACTTGGCCGTGGGTCTCATCAGCTTTCAGACAAACCCATCCATCCACCCCTCCCAGCCCAGCTTGGCCCACTTGCAAGCACTTACAGAGAGTTTCAGAAGGAACAACGTCTGCCATCTGTGTTTGGAGACTGTGCCCCAGACTCTTGAGCTTACATTAGTCATGGCCACAGACAGGGCTGCAGTCCTGCCCACTGGAGTCCCAAAGGTCTCTGGTGTTTGTTTTCCACTCTGCCTGCCTGGGTTGGGGGATAGCGGTGGGGTACAGGTTGTTGGAGTACCTCCAGCCAGGCCGTTTCCTTGGTTCTCTGAGACTGCCTCGCTTCCTCTCTAGATCATCAGTCTTGGCAGAGAAAACCAAAAATCTTCTCCTCGCCCCGCTACCGTCTTTTGCTGACTGCTGAGCATCCTTGCTCTGAAAACATAACCACCGTAAAAACAATAGTCTTGTCTTCTTTGTTCTAAGGATGTACTATTTAGGTGATTTAAGGGGAGTAAACAGGCCCAGAGAAATTAAATTTCTCTAATTTATCTAAGGGTACCAGCTAATAAGGGACAGATTGAGAATCTGAGCTCAGTTCTAAAAGACACTCATGCTCTTTTTTTTTTCTTTGAGATGGAGTCTCTCTTTGTTGCCCAGGCTGGAGTGCAGTGGTGTGATCTTGGCTCACTGCAACCTCCGCCTCCTAGGTTCAAGTGATTCTCCTGCCTCAGCCTCCTAAGTACCTGGGATTACAGGCACACGCCACCATGCCTGGCTAATTTTTTGTATTTTTAGTAGAGATGGGTTTTCACCATGTTAGCCAGGATGGTCTCAATCTCTTGACCTCATGATCCGCCCGCCTCAGCCTTCCAAAGTGCTGGGATTACAGATGTGAGCAACTGCGCCCAGCCTAGTGCTCTTTTTTAGTCACCTTTATAATTATTTTAAAATAACATTTAATTAATTTTCTATTATAAAGGGAACATATACTCAAACAAAAAACTTAGAAAACATAAAAGGGTATGAAGACAAAACAACATAACCCCCAGTATTAGCAAAGCCAACTTGCCAAGAAAAAAATGTTAATATATATACATTTTTTCTTTTCAATCTTTATTCTCTGTGTGCACACATACACACAGGCAAAGCGGATTCACATTGTGCATTCTTTTTTGTTTCTAGCATTTTCCACTTAGTAGTCTAATATTACTATTTCGTGATATCAGTAAATGATCTTCAATCCCATGCTTAACTCTTCTGTCCAAGGCACATTCTGCCCAATTTTGTATTCTCCCATGTCTGGTCGAATGCCTCCTTTCTGGCCTGCATCTCAGGGGGACACTAAAGTCTCTTTTCCAAAAGAAGTTCTATTCAGGGGGTAGCAGTTGTGTTGTTCAAGGTCCATCCTGGGTTGGGGAGCGAGCAGGAGAAACAGAGAGAGAAAGACCACCCATACCTGACTAGAGTGCCCTTTGTAGAAGGATGCCCCAGGCCACATGGCCCCTTCACCGCCACCATTGATCTAGGACTATCAGGAGCTGTGTGGAGGAAGAGGCCCATCCCCTTTTGAATGGCTGTCCCCTTGCAGCCACCTCAGTCCCTGCTTCCTGAAGGGAATCAGTTACTAGGCTCTGGGTGACAACTTTCTTTTCTTTCTTTCTTTTCCTTTCTTTTCTTTTTTTTTTTTTTTTTTTATATATAGTTTAAATCTTTTTTCCCAGGCTGGATTTAAATAATGTAAAATATGCTAAACACAAACACAGCCTGGGAGAC
>CAUYLG010005855.1:0-30427 GCA_963573385.1 Cacajao melanocephalus | reverse complement strand
AAAAAAAAAAAAAACAGAAGCCACAATTTTCGTCTCTGATAAAACAGACTTTAAAGCAACAAAGACCATAAGAAACAAAGAGGGACATTACATGGTGGTGAAAGGATCAATGCAACAAGAAGAGCTAACGATCCTAAATATATATGCACCCAATGCAGGAACACCCAGATCCATAAGGCAGGTTCTTAACGACTTACAAAGAGACTTAGACTCCCACACAGTAATAATGGGAGACTTTAACATTATACTGTCAATATTAGACAGATCAATTAGATAGAAAATTAACAAGGATATAAAGGACTTGAACTCAGACCTGGAACAAGTAAACTTAACAATTATTTACAGAACTCTCCACCCCAAATCCACAAAACATACATTTTTCTCAGTATCACATTACACCTGTTTTAAAAGTGACCACATAATTGGAAGTAAATCACTCCTCAGCAATTGCATTTCACAGATTTAAACAAAATATTGGTTGGCTGCTTGTTTGTTATTTTCATCCCTTATTCCTTCCTGTCTCCATTGTTAAGCACAATTATTGGCATAAAGGAGGTCTTTAATACCCATTTTTAGACTGCATTCTAGCCTGGGCAATAGAACAAGAATCTCGTTCTCTCTCCCTCTTTCTCTTCCTCTTTCTTTCTCTCTTACATTCTTTTTTTCTTCTTTCTTTCACTCTTTCTTTCTTCTTTTCTCTCTTTTTCTTTCAAAAAAATAAAAAAAAGAAAGATAAATGAATAAAGTAATAATAGCTGCAATAATTTGTTAAGAGGTACACAATGTAAAAACCAAAAACATAAAACGTAAACGTATTGAGCAGTGGAGTGAAAGTCTTGTTTTTATGCAAAGTTGCATTGTTGTCAGCTTACTAGCCTCATGGTAATTACAAAGCAAATACCCATAATAGATACCACAAAAATAAAAAGTAAGAAATCAGAACCGATGCAGTGGTACATAACTGTAGTTTCAGCTACTTGGGAGGCCAAGGCAGGAGGGTCACTTGAGTCTAGGAGTTTGAGGCTATGACATACGATGATCATGCCTGTGAATAGCTACTGTATTCCAGCCTGAGACCCCATCTCTATTTTTAAAAAGAGTAAGAAATCAAAGCATACCACTAGAGACAATCATCTAGTGACAAAAGAAGACAGCAAGCAAGAAAGTAATGAAAGATCTACAAAACAACTAGCAAATAATTAACAAAATGTCAGTAATAAGACCTTAATTATTAATAATTACTTTGAATGTAAATGGATTAAATTATCTAATCAAAAGACAGAGTGGCTGAATAGATTAGAAAACAGGACTCAGCTACACACTGACTACAAGTGACTCACTTTAACATTAGGGACACACATAGACTGAAAGTGAAATACTGGGAAAAGTTAATCCATGCAAATGGAAACTAAAACAGAGCAGAGGTAGCTATACTTGTATTAGACAAATAAACTTTAAATTAAAAACTGTAAAAGGGCCGATGCAGTGGCTCATGCCTATAATCCCAGCACTTTGGGAGGCTGAGGCGGGCAGGTCACCTGAGATCAGGAGTTTGAAACCAGCCTGGCCAACATGGCAAAACCCCATCTCTACCAAAAATACAAAAATTAGCCGGGCACGGTAGCGGGTGCCTGTAATCTCAGCTACTCAGGAGGCTGAGGCAGGAGAATCGCTTGAATCCAGGAGGTGGAGGTTGCCATAAGCTGAGATCACGCCACTGCACCCCAGCCTGGGTGACAGAGCCAGACCACGTCTCAAAAAAAGGAAAAAAAAAACTGTAAAAGGAGAAAAAAAGAAGGTCATTATATAATGCTAAAGGGGTCAATTTATCAAGAGGATACAACAATTGTAAATCTAAGTATTAAACATGTAAAGTAAATATTAATAGATCTGAAGGAAGAGATGGAACATAATACAGTAAATAGGGGACTTACATACTCAACTTTTAGCAATTATCAAATTATTCAAACAGAAAATCAATAAGGAAACATCAGATTAAACTACACTTAATAGACAGATACAAAGCATTCTATCTAACAGCAGCAGAGTAAATATTTTTATCAAGCACACATAGAACATTCTCCAGCATTGATCATATGTTACGTCACAAAACAAGCTTCAACAAATTTAGGAAGACTAAAATTACATCAAGTGTCTTTTACAAACATAATACTATTAAACAGAAATCAGTAACAAAAACATTGAAAAAATTCACAAATATATGGAAATTAATCAAATGTTCCTGAACAACAAATGGATCAAAGAAAAAATTAAAAGATAAATCAAAAAGTATTTTGAGACAAATGAAAATGGAAATAATATATCAAAGCTTACAGGATACAACAAACGTAGTTCTACAAGGGAAGTTTATAGCATCAAACATCTACGTTAAAAAATAATCGCCAACAAGCAACCTAATGTTATAACTCAAGGAACTAGAAAAAGAAGAACAAACTAACCCTAAAGCTAAGTACAAAAAGTAAATAATAAATATGAGAGCAGAAGTAAACCAGAGACTAGAAAAGCAAAACAAAAGATTGAAAAAACTAAGAGTTTGTTTTTAAAAAATAACAACATTGACAAACATTTACCTAGACTAAGAAAAGCAAGAACTCAAATTAAATTAGGTATGAAAAAGGTGACATTACAACTGATGTCCCATAAATACTAGGGACCGTATGATACTACTATAACCAATTACGTACCAAAAAATTGAACGACCTAGAAGAAATGAATGCATTCCTAGAAATGTGCAACCAATAAAGGCTGAATCAAGAAGAAACAGAAAAACTGAGCAAACTAATAATGAGTAAAAAAATTTAATCAATAATAAAATATCTTCTCTCCATGAAAATTCCGGAACCAGAGGGCTTCATGATGAAATACTACCAAACATTTAAAGAAGAAGAAAACTAACACCAGTTCTCTTCAAACTCTTCCAAAAGGTGGAAGCGGAGTAAGAAAATTGAATCAATAATAAAATATCTTCTCTCAATGAAAATTCCAGAACCAGAGGGCTTCATGGTGAAATACTATCAAACATTTAAAGAAGAAGAAAACTAACACAGTTCTCTTCAAACTCTTCCAAAAAGTGGAAGTGGAGGGAAATTTTTCAAAATCATTTTGCAATGTCAGCATTACACTGATGCAAAGCCAAAAAAAAAAGAACACTACAAGAAAAGAAAATTACAGGCCAATATCCCTGATGAACATAGATGCAAATATCCTCAACAAAATACTAGCACATTGAATACAACAACACATTAATAGGATCATTCACCATGATTAAGGGTGGTTTTTACCTAGGATACAAGGATGGTTGAACATATTCAAGTTAACAAATGTGATATATAATAATAACAGAATGAAAGACAAAAACTATATGATCATCTCAACATGTGCAGTGAAAACACTAGACAAAATCTAATGTATTTTCATGAGAAGAACTATTAGTAAATTAGATATAGAAAAATGTACTTCAACACAATAGAGGCCACATATGAAAACCTACATATAACATCATGATGTTTTCAATGGTAAAAAGTTGAAAGTTTTTCCTCTAAGATCAGGAATACAAGAATGCCCACTCTCATCATTTAATTCAAGATAGTTGTGGAAGTCTAGCCAGAGCAATGAGGCAAGAGAAATAAATAGCATCCAAATAGAAAAAGAAGTAAAACTGTTTCTGTTTGCTGATGACATTATCTAACATACAGAACATCCTAAAAGGGCCAGGCATAGTGGCTCACACCTATAATCTCAGCACTTTGGGAGGCCAAGACGGGAGGATCACTTGAGGCCAGGAGTACAAAACCAGCCTGGGCAACATGATGAAACTGTTTCTATTAAAATTACAAAAATTAGCTGGGTGTGGTGGCACATGCCTATAATCCCAGCTACTCGAGAGGCTGAGGCATGAGAATCGCTTGAGCCTGGGAGGCAGAGGTTGCAGTGAGCTGAGATTGCACCACTGCACTCCAGCCTGAGTGACAGAGCGAGACTCTGTCTCAAAAAAACAAAACAAAACAAAAAGTCCACGAAAAAACTATTGAAACTGATAAATTCAGTCACCTTGTAGGGTACAAAATTAGCATGCAAAACTCAGTAACATTTCTCAGCACAAACAACAAACTACTTGAAAAAGAAATTAAGAAACCAACCCCATTCACAAGGCCATAAACAAAATAATGAAGAGTAACTTTAATCAAGGAGGTGAAAAATCTGTATATGGAAAACAATAACATTGATGAAAAATTGTAGTCGACATAAATAAATGCAGAGTTATCAAGGGTTCATGGGTTGGAAGAATTAATATTGTTAAAGTATCCATATTACCCAGAGCAATCTTCAGACTCAATGCGATCCCATCAAAATTTCACGGAAATAAAAACAATTCTAAAATTTGAACGGAACCACAAAAGACCTCCAGTAGCCAAAGCAATCATGAGCAAAAATATAAAAGCTAAAGGCATCATAGTACCTGACTTCAGACTTGATCACAAAGCTATAGTAATTAAAACAGAGTGGTTCTGGCATTAAAACAGACACATTGGTCAGATGAACAGGATAGAGAGACAAGAAATAAATCCATTCATTGAGGTCAATTCACTTTTTATAAAGATACCAAGAACACACAATGGAGAAAGAATAGTCTCTGTATTAAATACTGCTGGGGAACCTGGATATCCATGAGAATAATGAAATGTGACCCTTATCTAACACCATATACAAAAATAAACTCAAAATGGATTAAAGCCTTTAATGGTTAGAGGTGGAAATATGCCCAAACAGAACAAACAGGTGAGAGATTATGGTACCTGATTTTAATATAAAAACAAGGAAAGAGACACTGAAGAAGGTAGGAAGGACAGTCTTGCATTGTCTACACTGCCCACCCCCAGCCTCAGGCAACACAGCATGGAGAGAGAATCTGTGTATCTGGGGGAAGGAGCGTGAAGTGAGTGTGAGACTTTGCATTGGAGCTCAGTGCCATCCTGTCACAGTGGAACTCGACATCAGGGGGCATTCTGGCAGTGTCCATTTAGACCAGCACTGGGCGAGAGGGGACTCCTTCATCCCAAAGGAAGGAAACTGAGTTCCAGCTAGCTTCACCGCAGGCTGACTACAACGGCCTGGGGCCCTTAATAAATTCAAGTGGCAGTTAGCCCACAGTGACTGCAGTCTTTGGGCAAACCTTGGTGCTGCACTGGTCTTGGAGGCAGCGGGCTTGGAATATGACCCAATGTGACACCAGCTGCGGTGGCCATGGGAATGCCTACATCGCCTCTCAACTCAACTCCAGACAGAGGAGTATGTGGAGAGATCCCTTCCACTTGCGGAAAGAAGACGAGCAATAGGGAGTACTTTGGCAACTCAGGTACCTGTTGAGCCACAGTAAAATGAAGCACCAAGCAGATTCTTGAGGACCTCACTTCCAAGCCTTTCCTCCTGAATAGCATTTCTAGGCCCACCCATGCCAAAAGGGAATCCACTGTTCTGATGGGACAGACCCAGCCATAGCGGAATTCCCCACCTGCTGACTAAAGTAGCCTTGGGTCTTAAGTAAACATCAGTGGTAGCCAGGTAGTAGTATCTGCAGACCTTGGGTGAGCCCAAGCACTGTGTTGGTCTAGGAGGCCACTGGCCTCAGGTGTGACTCAGTGTGATGCCAGCTATGGTGGCCATGAGAGTGCCTGAATGATACCTCTCACATCTCCAGGCAGCCCAGCATAGAAAGAGACTCCTGCTTGGGAGAAACTGAAGGAAGAGAGAAAGCGACTCCACCTGGAAACCCAGGGAATTCTCTTTTATCTTCCCCAAGTCCACCAAGGCTGTGTATCTGAGTCTGCAAAAATTGTAGCATTCTGGTTGGACGTGGTGACTTACTCGTGTAATCCTAGCACTTTGAGAGGCCGAGGCAGGCGGATCAACTGAGGTCAGGAGTTCAAGACCAGCCTGACCAACATGGTAAAGGCCTGTCTCCACTAAAAATACAAAAATTAGCCCGGCATGGTGGCGCACACCTATAATCCCAGCTACTCGAGAGGCTGAGGCAGGAGAATCGCTTGAGCCCGGGAGGCGGAGGTTGCAGTGAGCTGAGATCGCACCATTGCACTCCAGCCTGGGCAACACAGTGAGGCTCCGTCTCAAAAAAAAAAAAAAAAAAAAAAATTGTAGCATTCTGGGGCTTATGGTGCACCCTCGTGCTGAGAGGCTGCCATGACCACGGATTTAGGTAACAATACTCAATCCCCTTTGAATTCTCTTTTTTTTTTGTTTAGCTTTTAAGTTTAGGGTTACATGTGCAGGTTTGCTACACTGATAAACCTGTGTCCTGGGGGTTCTTGTACAGCTTATTTCATCACCCAGTTATTAAGCCTAGTACCCATTAGTTATTTTTCCTGATCCTCTCCTTCCTTCCACCTTCCACCTTCCAAAAAACCCAGTATGTTTTGTTCCCCTCTGTGTAACCATGTGTTCTCTCATTTAGCTCCCACTTATAAGGGAGAACATGATGTGGCATTTGGTTTTCTGTTCCTGCCTTAGTTTGCTAAGGATAATGGCCTCCAGCTCCATCCCTGTTCCTGCAAAGGACATAGTCTCACTGCCTAGAATTCCTTGGTGTATATATATTACATTTTCCTTATCCAGTCTTCCATTCATGTGCATTTAGGTTGATTCCATGTCTTTGCTATTGGGAATAGTGTTGCAATGAACACACATGTGCCTGTGTCTTTATAACAGAATGACTTACATTCCTTGGGTATATACACAGTAATGGCATTGCTGAGTCAAATGGTATTTCTGTCTTTAAGGTCTTTGAGGAATCACCACATTGTCTTCCACAATGGTTGAACTAATTTACACTCCCACCAACAGCATTCTTTTCTCTCCACAACCTTGCCAGTATCTGTTATTTTTTTTGACTTTTTAATAATCATTTTGACTGGTGTGACATAGTATCTCATTGCGGTTTCAATTTGCATTTCTCTAACAGTTAGTGATGCCCAGTTTTTTTCATATGCATGCTGGCTGCATGTATGTCTTCTCTTGAGAAGTCTTTGTTCTTGTCCTTTGACCATTCTTTAATGAGGTTGTTTTCTTCTTGTAAATTTAAGTTTCTTACAGGGGCTGGATATTACACCTTTGTTAGATGCATAGTTTGCAAACATTTTCTCTCGTTCTGTAGGTTGTCTGCTTACTGTCTTGAGAGTTTATTTTGCTGTGAAGAAGCCTTTAGTTAGATCCAATTTGTCAATTTTTGTTTGTGTTGCAATTGCTTTTGGCTTCTTCATCATAAAATCTTTGCCCTGCCCATGTCCCGAATTGTATTGCCTAGGTTGTCTTCCAGGGTTTTTTTTTTTTTTTAGGTATTGGGTTTTACATTATTCAAACCAAATAAGAAAAAATATATAGTACTGTATATGCAAACTGAAACACTGTCAAACAAAAGACATTATAATATACTTAGGAAACTCTAGAAAAAATTAGGAAGCCCATTTAGAAATTAATAGAATCTGGAAAAAATAATTAACACATACTCAAATCAGTAATATTCTTAATTATTTATTTAATTCCCTTGAAAGTCTCATATACACCATTAAGTAGTCACATTCACAAACTTAACTTTCATAACTTCAGCAGCAGTCTTAGGAATACTAGGAGAAGAAGAACTCCATAGAAATGCAACTGTAATAGTCAGTGAGGGAGGTGAATTTCTGCTCCATTCAATAGTCCAGGTCTTCATCAAGGTATCTTCGAGGCTGAACTAAAACCATAAATAGAAAAATCTCATTTTCCTCTTCATATGCATATAAGAATTCATTACATTATAACACAGAGACAGACTCACTTATGTTAAAAATTATACTACTTTCCTGATAAGAAACCTTAAATGCTATTTTTAACTTCCATGTGCATAAGAATTACTTTTATTCCATGGAAATACAGAGGAATTAACAAATGTCATTTTTAGGAGCTGGCAAGATGGCTGAATAGAAACAGCTCCAGTCTGCAGCTCCTAGTGAGATCAAAGCAAAAGGTGTGTGATTTCTGCATTTCCAACTGAGTGGCACCTGGAACCCCAGGGAGACAGCACCATTCACTCCCCTGTAAAGGGGGCTAAAACCAGGGAGCCAAGTGGTCTTACTCAGCGGGTCGCACTCCCACTGAGCACAGCAAGCTATGAACCACTGGCTTGAAACTCTGCTAGCACAGCCGTCTGAAGTCGACCTTGGACAATCAAGCTTGGTTGGGGAGGGATGTCTGCCATACTGAGACTTGAGTAGGTGGTTTTTGCCTGACAGTGCTTAGGAGGCCAGGAAGTTCAGTCTGGGCAGAACTCACCACAGCACGGCAAAGCGGCTGTGGCCAGACTGCCTCTCTAGATTCCTCTTCACTGGGCAGACCATCTCAGAAAGACAGGCATCAGCCCCAGTCAGAAGGTTACAGATAAAACTGCCATCTCCCTGGGACAGAGAACCTGAGGGAAGGGGTAGCTATGGGTGCAGCTTCAGCGAACTTAAGTGTTCCCGTCTGCTGGCTCTGAGGAGAGTAGGGGGTCCTGACAGAGAACTCTCCCAGCACAGCGCTGGAGTTCTGCTAGGGACAGACTGCCTCCTCAAGTGGATCCCTGACCTCCATGCCTCTGGACTGGGAGAGACCTCCCAACAGGGATTAACAGACACCTCATATAGTAGAGCTCTGGCTGGCATCAGGCCAGTACCCCTCTGGGACAAAGCTTCCACAGGAAGGAACACGCAGAAATCTTTGCTGTTCTGCAGCCTCCGCTGGTGATACCTAGGCAAATAGAGTCTGCAGTGGACCACCAGCAAACTGCAGCAGACCTGCTGCAGAGAGGCCTGACTGTTAGAAGGAAAACTAACAAACAGAAAGCAGTAACATTGACATCAACAAAAAGGAACACCACACAAAAACCCCAACCAAAGGTCATTACCTTGAACATCAAAGGTAGATAAATCCATGAAGACAGAATAAAACACTGCATAAGTGCTGAAAATTCCAAAAACCAGAATGGCTCTTCTTCCAAATGATCACAACTCCTCTCCAGCAAAGGCACAAAACTGTGCAGAAAATGAGTTTGATGAATTGACAGAAGTAGGCTTCAGAAAATGGGTGATAACAAACTCCTCCAAGCTAAAGGAGCACGTTCTAACCCAATGCAAGGAAGCTAAGAACTTTGAAAAAAGGTTACAGGAACTGCTAACTAGAATAACCAGTTTACAGAAGAAACTAAATGACCTGATAGAGCTGAAAAACACAGCATAAGAACTTTCTGAATCATACACAAGTATCAATAGCCGAATCAATCAAGTGGAAGAAAGAATATTAGAGATTGAAGAACAACTTACTGAAAAAAGGCATGAAGACAAGATTAGAGAAAAGAGAATGAAAACAAACAAACAAAGCCTCCAAGAAATGTGGGACTATGTGAAAAGACTAAACCTATGATTGATTGGAGTACCTAAAAGTGACAAGGAGAATAGAACGAAATTGGAAAATACACTCAGGATATCATCCAGAAGACTTTCTCCAAACTAGCAAGACAAGCCAACATTCATATTCAGGAAATACAGAGAACACCACAAAGATACTCCTCAAGAAGAGCAACCCCAAGACCCATAATCATCAGATTCACCAAGGTTGAAATGAAGGAAAAAATGTTAAGGGCAGCCAGAGAGAAAGGTCAGGTTACCTACAAAGGGAAGCCCATCAGACTAACAGCAAATCTTTCTACAGACACCATACAAGCCAGATGAGAGTGGGGGCCAATATTCAACATTCTCAAAGAAAAAAATTTTCAATCCAAAGTTTCATATCCAACCAAACTAAGTTTCATAAGCAAAGGAGAAATAAGATCCTGTACAGACAAGCAAATGGTGAGGGATTTTGTCACCACCAGGCCTGCCTTACAAGAGCTCCTGAAGGAAGCACTAAATATGGAAAGGAAAAACCAGTACCAGTCACTGCAAAAACAAACCAAAATATAAAGGCCAATGACACTATGAAGAAACTGCATCAACTAATGTGCAAAATAATCAGCTAGCATCTTGATGACAGGATCAAATTCACACATAACAATATTAACTTTAAATGTAAACAGGCTAAATGCCCCCAATTAAAAGATACAGACTGACAAATTGGATAAAAAGTCAAGACTCATCAGTGTGCTGTATTCAGGAGACCCATATCACGTGCAAAAACACACATAGGCTCAAAATAAATGGATGGAGACTTAACAAGCAAATGGAAAGCAAAAAAAAAAGCCGAGGTTGCAATCCTAGTCTCTGATAAAACAGACTTTAAATCAACAAAGATGAAAAAAGACAAAGAAGGGCACTACATAATGGTAAAGGGATCAATGAAACAAGAAGAGATAACAATCCTCAATATATATGCACCCAATACAGGATCACCCAGATTCATAAAACAAGATCTTAGAGACCTATAAAAAGACTTAGACTACCACACAATAATAGTGGAAAACTTCAATACCCCATTGTCAATATCAGATGGATCAATGAGGCAGAAAATTAACAAGGATATTCAGGACTTGAACTCAGCTCTGGACCAAATGGACCTAATAGATATCTACAAAACTCTCCACCCCAAATCAACAGAATATACATTCTTCTCAGCACCACATAGCACTTTTTCTACAATCGACCTCATAATTGGAAGTAAAACACTCCCTCAACAAATGCGAAAGAATAGAGAGCATAACAGTCTCTCAGACCACAGTGCCATCAAATTAGAACTCAAGATTAAGAAACTCACTCAACAACAACAACAAAAAAAACACACACACACAAAGAAAAAAGAAAAAAAAAAGAAACTCACTCAAAACCACACAACTGCATGGAAACTGAACAACCTGCTCCTGAATGACTACTGGGTAAATAACTAAATTAAGGCGGAAATACTGAAGTTCTTAGAAACCAATAAGAACAAAGACACAACATACCAGAATCTCTGGGACACTGCTAAACCAGTGTTAAGAGGGAAATTTATAGCACTAAATGCACACATCAAAAAGCAGGAAATATCTAAAATCAACATCCTAACATCACAATGAAAAGAACTAGAGAAGCAAGAGCAAACAAATTCAAAAGCTAGCAGAAGACAGGAAATAACTAAGATCAGCAGAACTGAAGGAGACAGAAACACAAAAAAACCTTCAAAAAATCAATCAATCCAGGAGCTGGTTTTTTGAAAAGATAAAATAGACTGCTAGCCAGACTAATAAAGAATAGAAGAGAGAAGAATCAAATCGAAACAATAAAAATTGATAAAGGGGATATCACCACTGATCACACAGAATTACAAACTACCATCAGAGAATACTATAAACACATCTACACAAATAAGCTAGAAAATCTAAAAGAAATAGCTAAATTCCTCAACACATACACCCTCCCAAGACTAAACCAGGAAGACGTCGAATCTCTGAATAGAACAATAACAAGTTATGAAATTGAGGAAGTAATTAATAGCCTACCATCCAAAACAAAACAAAAAAAAAAGCCCAGGACCAGATGAATTCACAGCCGAATTTTGCCAGAGGTACAAAGAAAAGCTAATACCATTCCTTCTGAAACTATTTCCAAATTAGAAAGGGAGGGACTCCTCCCCGACTCATGTTATGAGGCCAGCATCATCCCGATACCAAAACCTGGAAGAGACACACACAAAAAAAGGAAATTTCAGGCCAATATCTCTAATGAACATTGATGGGAAAATCCTTAATAAAATACTTGCAAACTGAATCCAGCAGCACATTAAAAAGCTTCTCTACCATGATCAAGTCGGTTTCATCCCTGGGATGCAAGGCTGGTTCAAAATATGAAAATCAATCAATGTAATCCATCACATAAACAGAACCACCGACCAAAACGACATGATTATCTCAATAGATGCAGAAAAGGCCTTCGATAAAATTCAACACCTTTTCATGCTAAAAACTCTCAATAAGCTAGGTATTGATGGAACATATCTCAAAATAATAAAAGCTATTTATGACAAACTCATGGCCAATATCATACTAAATGGGCAAAAGCTGGAAGCATTCCTTTCAAAAACCAGCATAAGACAAGGATGCCCTCTCTCACCACTCCTATTCAACAGAGTATATTGGAAGTTTTGGCCGAGGCAATCAGGCAAGAGAAGGAAATAAAGGGTATTCAGATAGAAAAAGAGGAACTCAAATTATCTCTGTTTATGGATGACATGCTTGTATATTTAGAAAACCCCATTGTCTGAGCCCAGAATCTCCTTAAGCTGATAAGCAACTTCAGCAAAGTCTCAGGATACAAAATCAATGTGCAGAAATCACAAGCATTTCTGTATACCAATAATAGACAAGCAGAGAATCAAATCATGAGTGAACTCCCATTCACAATTGCTATGAAGAGAATAATATAGCTAGGAATACAACTTATAAAGGATATAAAGGACCTCTTCAAGGAGAACTACAAACCAGTGCTCAAGGAAATAAATGAGGACACAAAGAAATGAAAAAACATTCCACGCTTATAGTTAAAACGAGTCCATATTGTTAAAATGGCCATTGTGCCCAAAATTATTTATAGATTCAATGCTATCCCCATCAAGCTACCATTGACTTTCTTCAAAGAATTAGAAAAAACTACTTTAAATTTCATATGGAATGAAAAAAGAGACTGTATAGCCAAGATGATCCTAAGCAAAAAGTACAAAGCTGGAGGCATCACCCTACCTGACTTCAAACTATACTACAAGGCTACAGTAACCAAAACAGCATGGTATTGGTACCCAAACAGATATAGACCAATGGAACAGAACAGGGGCCTCAGAAATAACACCACACATCTACAACCATCTGGTCTTCAACAAACATGACAAAAACAAACAATGGGGAAAAGATTCCCTATTTAATAAATGGTGCCGGGAAAACTGGCTAGCCATATACAGCATGTACAGAAAACAAACTGGACCCCTTCCTTACACCTTATACAAAAACTAACTCAAGATGCATTAAAGATTTAAACATAACACCTAAAACCACAAAAATGCTGGAAGAAAACCTAGACAATACCATTCAGTACATAGGCGTGGGCAAAGAATTCAAGACTAAAACACTGAAAGCAATTGCAACAAAAGCAACATTTGACAAATGGGACCTAATTAATCTAAAGAGCTTCTACACAGCAAAAGAAACTATCATCAGAGTGAACAGGCAACCTACAGAATGGGAGAAAATTTTTGCAATCAATGCATCTGACAAGTCTAACAACCAGAATCTACAAGGAACTTAAACAAGTTTATAAGAAAAAAACAATCCCATCAAAAAGTGGGAATATGAACAGACACTTCTCAAAAGAAGACATTTATGTTGCCAACAAACATGAAAAAAAGCTCATCGTCACTGATCATTAAGAGAAACGCCAATCAAAACCGCAATGAGATATCATCTCACGCTAGTTAGAATGGCAATCATTAAAAAGTCAGGAGACAACAGATGCTGAATAGGATGTGGAGAAATAGGAATGCTTTTACACTGCTGGTGGCAGTGTAAATTAGTTCAGCCATTGTGGAAGACAACATAGCAATTCCTCAAAGATCTAGAACCAAAAATACCATTTGGCCCAGCAATCCCATTACTGGGTATATACCCAAAGAATTATAAATAATTCTATGATAAAGACACATGCACACATATGTTTATTGCAGCACTATTAACAATAGCAAAGACATGGAACCAACTTAAATGCCCATCAAAAATAGACTGGATAAAGAAAATCTGGCACATATACACCATGGAATACTATGCAGCCATAAAAAAGGATGAGTTCATGTCCTTTGAAGGGACATGGATGAAGCTGGAAACCATCATTCTCAGCAAACTAACACAAGAACAGAAAACCAAAGACTGCATATTCTCACTCATAAGTGGGAGTTGAACAATGAGAACACATGGACACAGGGAGGGGAACATCACACACCAGGCCCTGTGAGGGGGTGGGTGGTAAAGGGAGGGAGAGCATTAGGACAAATACCTAATGCGTGTAGGGCTTAAAACCTAGGTGTTGTATTGATAGGTGCAGTGAACCACATGAAACAAACCTGCATGTTCTGCACATGTATCCCATAACTTAAAGTTAAATTTTTTTAAAAAAGAAACATTATTTTCAAAATCACCCTCATGTGATTCTGAAGCAGTTATTAAGCAGTGATTACTCTTTAAGGAAAAAGTAGTTCAATTATTATTTATCACATCAGAAAACATTCATATGCTTTGGATTATAAATCAAAACTTATTCAGAGTTCTCATTTTACAACACTGCTAGAACATTTAGCTTCTTTATGCACATACAAATGCATAATTTTATAGACGTAAACATTATATTTAATTACAGTCAAAATATAAATAGAATCATGTTGTCATATTTTACAGGTGATTTTTCCTTCTTTGATTGGATAAATCATAACTTTTCCAGCCACTACTCCATCAATCAGCAATCACTTTGTTTCTAGTTTTTTGCCACTATCAACAACATTCCAAAAAGGAATCTTTGTGTATTTGTTCATTACATACTAGTGACTTTATTGGTATTGGAAGAAATTCTCAGGGATAGAATTGTTGGGTCAAAGGATCTGTGAAGCTTTGAAAATAACTTTTCCTGTATGAGGCGGTTTTTTGGTTATGCGGTTGTCTGGAAGCCACTTGATGAGGCTGTCTGCAGAGGCACTGCTGGGCTAACTCGGGCTCAGCCCGGCTGCTGGGTAGTCTTCCTCTGGGTTTTGTTTACACTGGTGAGGTTAGACCCGCCTTCCCAATGGCAGGAGTCATTCCTCCCACCAAGCTCCATCTTCCCGGCTGGAGTTCAAACTGATGTGCTGGCTGCAAAACTCTATTGAGAGGGCTTCAGTTTGCTGGACTTTGTGGGGGTGGGACCTGCCAAGCCATATCTCCTATTTCCCTGCTTTCAACTCTCCCTTTCTTGCCAGATTGCTGTCTCCAAAGGTTACCTTATCTCACACTTCCAAGAGCAGTGTTTGAAATGATCTTTTTCTCTGCATTCCCACCAGTAATCAATATTAACGGTATTTTATATTTTTGTTAGTCTGATTTGTATAAAGTGATACCTGATTGTTAATTATAATTTCAGTCCTCCAGACACTTAAAAATATCTGTCATTTGAAATTCACTTTGTGCAAATTGTCTTTTCATAGCTTTGCCCAATTATCCATTGGATGTTACACATACACATACATACACACAATTCACATTCACATGTATTAGCCCTTTTGTGCTCTGTATAATTTATAAGAACTCCATGTATACATGTGTGTGTATGTAGTATGTAAAATTAGCTCTGTATTTTATAGATGTTCACAATTTACATTTTGCATACTTTGAGTTCCAACTCTTGTCCTTTGTCTCATCTATATTTCTTATATGCCATAAATAATATTTCTACAAGAAATACTATTTCTACATTTCTAGATGTAGTTGTTCCCAAATTGTCATTTTAAAAACAGAAAATGTATCCAGTAACTCATTTCACAATCTTTTTCTTTTGATGTATAGCTTAACTATACATCTTGTTCACATTTTAAATTTTTTCTCTTTTATGTTTTTCTCATGAAAGCAAGTTGTAAAATGCAATTCTAATCATCTTGTCTCATCTGAAACTTTCAAAGCTCTTCACCACCTCTTCAACAGACCCCAAAATGAAATATGAACATAAAATATAGCAGGTAAGACCATTCATTACAGGGCTCTATGCAGCCTTTTCAGCTTAGATTCTTACCACCTATTTCTCTCCACATGACCTCTTCATATTACCACCTATAGACTATGATATCTTTTATTAAACAATCATGTCTTTGCCAATAGTATCTTTTATCTCTGTCTCTTGAGTGCTCAAGGTACTACTTGTTACCATAAATATGTTCAATATATGTTCTTGAATAAAAAACGTCTTATAGTTCCCTAAAGGCATGGTTCTTTTTTCTGCCTCTAGTTTGCACATACTGTGTCCTTTCTTTAGAATTGTCTATTTTTCAGTCATTTTTAAAGTTTACCTTAAATATCACATCATCTTCCAACAACCCCAAATTTTCTTAGGCATTCTTTCTGTATTCTTGTAGTGTCTTGAACTGTCACTGCCATAGCATGTATTATACAATACAGATGCATAGTATGTCTTATCTTTTTCCTTAAATGATACCTGTAATCTTCAAAAGATTTATCTATATTTGTTTACTCAGTTTCTCCTTAGCTCTATGGATGTGTTATTATTGCTTACTATATATGTGTGTATGTATAATTAAGAGAGGAATGAGTCATATTTATAATAAGCTTTTATATATTCTCAATATAGATATATACATATACAACCACATGCACGTAAGCGTATAAAATATGTATACACACATTCTTTCTTTCTAATGCCAGAGGAGCTCTCAGTTCTCAAAAGAAATGTAGCTGTTTTGAACAATGACTAATAAATTTTCATCACTCACCTCACTGGGTTATAAATTCCCATTTTCTTTTTCAGTGTGCCTCAGAATGGCCTTCTTTTTCATTCCAGAAATAGGAAGAAATTTAGACACAGAAATTAGTTCAGCAGCATTGAAATCAGTTGACTCATTGGAATTTTCTGAAAGGAAGAAAATAATTACTGGGAAATAAACCAGACCTCTCCTCAAGTAACTGTGAGCCTCTTTGAGCAACTAAAAACACTACCCACAAGCATGTGTGATTTAGAGGGCAGGAAAAAGTCTTTCCTATTCCTTAAATATGATCCCTGACACAGTAGCAGATGCATCATTCTTTGGATTGAAGAAGTGAGGAAGCCCCCTCTCAGAAGGTCAGGGACCTTTTCTGGCGTAAAGACAATGGGTTTTTGGATATTTCTTCCAACTCAGTAAATTTATGCAGCCCAGAGGCATAATTAGTGCGTCCTTGCTAAATAGAAGTTCAAGGACAAAGCAGCATGATGTGATGAAAAATAAGGCTAGTCCTGTGGATTTTGATGGTTTCTCATGCAATAAAGATATGGAAAGTTTAAGCTTTTAGCCTTTTAGGGACAATATAATAAATATCAGGCTATAGAAAAAAAGTAATAGGAAACGGGAATGGAAGAAACTGTGAAAGACATACATAGGTCAGAGGATACAAACTAGCAGATATGTAGGATGAACAGTCTAGAGGTCTAATGTACAACACGAGGATTATAGGTAATAAAAAAATTGTACTTTATATAGGATTCATGGTAAGTGAGGAGGTTTTAGCTGCTCTTGCCACAAGAATAACACACAAAAAAGAAACTATGTCAGATGATGGATGTGTTAATTTGCTTTGCTTTAGTAAGCTTTTTACTATCTATATACATCCCATAAAATTTTGTTGGATACCTTAAATATACATAACAAAATTTATTTAAAGAAAAAAGTTAAACTGTGAGACTTATAACAGTGTTTTGTAAGATTAATATCCTTTTTAATAAAATGAGGACCAAGTCAGAATATTCTGCTGCATGGTTTTTGGCATACTTCTATCAGTAGTAATCACAGACCTCTTAAGCTAAAGGCCTCCCTATGATTGCAATTTTAATGTTCACTAAGAATAATTTTCAGTCATTTTTGTCCCTTATACGCATCTAAGCTTCCTACTACACTTTTAGATTTTTTAAACTGTTTATCAAAGTAAAATGTCTAGGCCTCAGTTGAGGCCACTGGTCTGAACCGCAGGGCAACAGACCCTCCAAGAACCTACAGACCTGAGGAATTTATTAGATCCAGATCATCTGCATTCAGGCAAGAATTCATCTCCCGGTATTGAATTTGGTGGACAACATTCTCTCCTCTTGAGGAAACTGACAACAGAGATCCTAGGTTAGAGATCAGCCATCACAATAAAATTCTCTTTCCTGTATGTGTGCTTTTTTCCCAGCGCTGCAAACATACCTTGTCTTTATCCATGCTATTGTTTCTACCCCATTCTACCACCATGCTCTTCCCTTATAATGCCACACACTCAAATGAAATAGGCACAAGGCTAAATCTTCCCCACTCCCATTGTAGTAATATTAACAGCCCACTTTTTTCCGCAGGTAAGCCAGCAGTCTTTCATAATTCACTGGAGCTTTTCTTAAGTCTCTCTAAAAGTCTTTTCTCTCCCCTCCATTCTCACTGTAGTTTTAGTACTTTTCATTTTTCACCTCAGCTGTTAGAAAATGCCATCCCTGTCAGTCATGTGGTTTTCCTTGAATCCTTCATACATCCTGTTGCCAAAAGATCTTCCTAAAAGACCTCTGACCATTTCACCCCCCTATATAATACTCTTTAAAGACTATGAAGCTTACTGTGAAACATAAGAACTTCATAATTTGTGCCTTTTCTCTTCTTCAGACTCAGCAGTCTCTCTCCTTGCACTCAACTTTTAGTCCCTCCGCCCCACAGAAAAAAAAAAAGAAAAAAAAGAAATGCTTCATCCTTTACACTTCTCTACACTTGTACATCTTCTTTTCTAGAATGTTCCTCACTCAATTCTCTGAGCCTCCATGATGAAAATTTGTCCCCAAGCCTCCTTGAAGCCTCCAGTAACCCCACTCCCCTTTCAGTTAATTACTCCCTTCTCTGTGCCACTTGTGTTCCTTATTCCTATTAATGTATAATGGCTACATTGTAGTATATTTGTTTACATATATATCTCTTCCACTAAACTTGAAGTTCCATCAAGATTTATTGCCCATGTCTGTATCTTCAGAGCCTAATACATTACTCAACAGAACAGTAAAATTTCTAATAAGGCAATTGATTATAGTAAGAGAAAATAAATGTTGAGGCAAAAAGTCATCCTAAACAATATATAAAATATTCATTCTGAACTTTCAATTCTATAATGCTCTAATTAAGCATGTAGATAGAGGACAAGAATCATCAATGCAACCTAAAGCCCCATTTCTCCTCAGAAATCGTATTCCCTCTATTTAAAAAAAGAGAAAAAAATCCGTAGAAATAGGGCTCCCTGTGTTGCCGAGGCTGGTCTTGAACTCCTGGACTCAAGTGATCCTCCTGCCTTGGCCTCCCAAAGTGCTGGGATTACAGGTGTGAGCCACCATGCCTGGCCCTTCCCTCTATTTTGAGAAACTGCTCAAACCTCTTTTAGACTCCATCTTTCTGGCCATTAGACTTGAGTCTAATATTTTTTTCTTCCCAAGAACTTCCTTATCCTGTAGACACATTAGATAAACCCTAATTTGACTCAAACCTGCAAGCCGCTGTCTTTGTCTTCGCTTTCGAGTCAAGAAGAATAATGCGACGAAAATGACCAACAGAACAACCCCAAGGATCCCGACTGCAATAAGGGATGACTGATGGGATGAGTGACCTAAGTAAATATCAAGAGATAGGATTATGTCTTATCAAAAATACCAAGGTCCCTAGTCACTGACTCTCTCTTAGGTCAAATACAGGATCCCTGAGGTAAATATCAAATCCGCAGAACCTCTTCTGACCTAAAATTTCTAAACAACAACAACAAAAATTCTATGTATGCAGATAATTGGTCCCATGATCATAAACTCCGTAATATACCTGTGGTGGCCTTTTGTGGGGTTTTGTGCTCTGAAATATCTGTAGGAGAAAAGAGAGAAAGAGGCTTAGTTCTTTGAGTGATATATAGAACAAACATTTTTATTTCCTTGTCTGAACCCTTACTGCCTCTCAACCAAGTAAATAACTCTCTCACCTAAAACTAGAGTCTTCTAGTCTTTTTTTCTCTGCACAATGGATATAGGTTGTATGCTTCTCCTTGCTGAAGGCCAATATATAACAATTGTTTTCATCATTCTTTCAGTAGAGACATTATGCTTTTCTTATGAGAATCCCCACCAGATCCCTGTGTTGGTAAGTCCGGTTTTTACACAACACACATCACTGCCCAACCCCTCTTTGCTGCCAGAGATTACAAGCTCAATCCAGTCTTCTGGTACTTACTTGTACAATTCACTGCAGCGTCTTCCTTGTGCCCACATTCACTGTGGCCCCAGCGTCTGGCAGGACAATCCCACAAGGAAGACTCATTCCCTTTGCACTTGACTTCATTGAGCCATATGGGTCCAGTCCCCTGACCAAACTCTGCTTCTTTGAATGCTTTCAAAGCTGGACCACACCCAAGTTGCTGACACACCACATGGGCATCGTCCAAGTCCCAGGAATCATCACACACCGTCCCCCAGGAGCCTCCGTGCCAGATCTCCACACGCCCGGAACACGAAGTAGGTCCTTCTTGAAGTCTTATCTTGTCTGAAAAATCAGAGACATGTAGGCTATTTCTAAGATTTCTAAAAGCTTCCAAGAGTTCACAGGGGAAAAGAGAGATTTGAAACTTAAAAAAAAAAAATCATTTAAAATGTTCCTGAATGGGCATTTTTAAATTTCTATTTTTACAAGATTTATCTTTTAAGAGAGGACTTGTCATTTCAGCAAACTAGGTGTATTTCATCCTGCATGTAAGATACATGGTGTGACTCAGTAAATGTTAAATGATTAAAGTTAACATTATAAATATGTGATGTCAGTTTCTTTCAAGTAGACAAGATCTTGGGAAATTGCCAGGTTGATAGAAATCTCACATTTCAAGAAGATGCAGAATGTAGAAATACTTCAGGATTGATCTTTCTGACTGCTTTTCTCCTTATATTAGTGTAACAAGATAATATTTGAAAGAAAAATGGGAAAGGTAAAGTAGGCCATTCAACAGTCAAATATTAAATCACATATTCTCTCCTCCTCAGAGAAAGCAATTGAAAAAATCTTTCCAGCAGACCATGGGAAGTATGATATCCTTTGGAATAATAATCGCTGGTCCTGAATACCTACAGGTCAAATTAAATAAAATCAACTACACCATCCAAATAGAATAGATATTACCCACAGGTTACCCATCCTTGCTTAATTAGATCTAACAACTTAAGCCGGTAGGAGAATAGAAAAATAAAATCCAATGTGCCTGATCAGAAGATGATAGAGGGGCTGCAGAATGGAATCTTCATATGGGTCGATGGATACTCACTGTCACATGTGATCCAGGTCTCCTCCGAGGGGTTGGCCAGTCTCTGCTCCCACGGAGATGACAGGCACTGCCACAGCATGTCAGGTCCTTTTGGGCACTGAACATTGTCCACCCACATGGGAATGGGCATTGCCTTGTCTAAAGATGCAGCGTTGATCTTCCCTTTGTCTGCACAGCCCAGCTGCCTGCACACCACACTCACAGTGGTTTCAGACATGCCACTCCTGCCAACACTGCCCCAGGCTCCATTGTAAAAAACTTCCAAACGCCCTGCACAGGCCTCTCTGCTGGCTTCATTGGTCAGTCTCAGAGACATGAACTCTGCAGTGAAACACAGAATTAGCAGCTTTGCATCTTTCCTGAAGATTTAGAGACTCCTTCCCTTTACCTTGATGTAAGAATGGCTTTAAAAATAGGTACAATATGTCAGTTACTAATAATTCTTTAGTAACTTCTGGATAATTTCATAGATGTTATTAAAATAGAGTATTTATTCTACAAATATATTATAGTTTTATAGTCTTAGGTTTTGTACTCAGGGACTTCTTTAGATTACCCTCAATGCTTCTAAGAGGCTTTCCAGATCTCAAAGGCTTAGAGCCTTTTTCAATTACATAGTTTGGATTTTTTTTTCCCAAAAATACTCTGGTGGTGGTTGTTGTTTTGCAACTGTCTTTGATAGTCAAAACTGTTAGACACTTCGGCACTAAAATCAATGTTTTGTGTACGTGTCTTAAAATGACACAGTTCGTTTGCTAACGCTTCACAGTTTTGCTGTGCATGTCTTCTACCAGATTTATGTCATTTAAATAGGAATAAATCACTTCTGGCATACAGAGTTTTTCACTCCTTAAGTTACTGAATCATACATAGTACTGTTTCTCCCAATATATTATGAAATAGTACATTTTAAAATTTCAGAATGCTTTCTAAAACTCACCATGTATACAAAGCAAGGGCAATAATCTCATGCTAATTTTTGTTTCTATAACAATTAAATCTCATTTATCTGCCATGAAAAATTGCTTGGGCATGGTAATTATCTTTTTTTACTGTAGAATGATGCACCATATGTATTTCTTCTTGTCCCATTAAATCTACTTCTTTATTAATACTGTAATTATCAAGTGGTGCCATTGGATCGCTATCTAATATCCAGCTCCAAATACATCTATTAAAAACCTTCATTATTAACTCTGTTGTCATCTTCATTATCTACAAGACCATTTCTGGTCTTTTCCCTTTACAATATTACACCACGTTGCAATGAAGTAGGACCGGCACACCAAACTCAAGCTTCTGGTATCCTGACTCCTGCGCTCATTCCTTTTGGACCTGCTTTTCAGGAAAATCTTTTAAGATTAATATCCCTCACTACTCTCCCTCAGTCCTTTCTCTATGTAATTGTGGCCAGAGGTTATATGCATAATTTACCTGAGCAGATAACTCCTGCATCCTCCTTGTGCCTGCAATTTTGCTGTCCCCAGCCATGTGAATGGCACTGCCAAATGCGGGATTCTTTTCCATTGCATTTCATCTCATCCAGCCAGATGGGCCCTGTTCCTTCTCCAAAATAAGCAGAACCAGTGGCATTAACGGCCTCTCCACAGCCCAGCTGTCTGCACACGACATGGGCATCACTCAGGTCCCAGCTGTCATCACAGATGGTGCCCCAAGAGCCCTCATGATAGATCTCTACTCTCCCAGCACAGCGACCTCCTCCATTTACCAGGCGAAGTTGACCACTCTCTGCAAAGAGAAATGAAAATATTAATAACAAGCATTCCAAAGGACTGAGGAATGCATGTTATTAATATTTTCATAGATTGGTCACAGAGTCTCACCTATGCAGGGCACAGCACTTTCTTCTGGAGTGGTAGGCCTGGTTGGGCCCAAAGACGATGAATTGCATGGTGACAGTGTTTGGGACTGGTTTCCTGCAAACAGCAAAGTACTCAGTCATACAAGATCCCAAAGGTTGGGGGGTCAGATGGAATGTTATATGGATGAGTGAGGACAAACATAGCTTAGAGAGAGAGGGGAAGGTGGACGGTCAACAGGTTTGGAATAAATCAGGTGTTTTGAGATGGGCTTGGCACATAGTAAGCACTGGATAACTATGACTCCATCAAAATTAGGTTTGCTCACTCTCTGAAAAGACAAACGAGGTTAATATTCTGAAGCATGAATTAGTATTCATTCTTCTCATGACCCTTCAAAATGGATCACTGCCTTTCACTTTTGTTCTTCACCCCTATGTACATCTGTTCTTAAGACCCATCACTGGCTGCCCTTCATTCTCTTACCTGAGCAGATCACAGAGGCCACTTGCCCTGAAGGACACAGTGAAGCACCCAGAGCAGTCACAGGACAATCTCCTATGTGCCGCTCAGTTCCAGTGCAGTAAAACATATGCCTCCAGACCTGACCATTTCCTTTTCCAAAACGTGCTCCTTTTGGGGTAGAAAGGGCGACTCCACATTTAAGCTGCTGGCAAAGAACGTGGGCATCTTCTATGTCCCAGTGAGAGTTGCAGAGGGATCCCCAGGTCCCAAGGGTTTTGAGCTCCACTCTGCCTTCACATGGGGTCTTGCCATTCACCAAGCGAATTTCCGTGTATCCTGCAAGGAGACATGGCTTTAGAAAAAGTCAGCTATGACTCCCTAACCCTATCCCTTTCACAGTATGGGAACTGATTAAAGACGTTATCTGGGTCTTACTTGAGCAGACTACTCCAACATCCCTGCTGTGGCTACAAGTTCCGTCTGGGCGGGATGCTACGGGGCAGAGTGAAAGATGGGACTCATGTCCCTCACACTGGAATTCTTCAGCCCAGATCTGTCCACTTCCCTCTCCAAAGTGAGCTCCCCCCAGGATAGAGACAACTGTGCCACACTGTAATTCCCTGCACAGCACACTGGCCGCTTCCAGAGAGAAGTCAGAATCGCAGACGGAACCCCACGAGTCGCCATGCTTCACTTCAACACGTCCAGAACAGGGGATGTCCCCTCCAACCAGTCTGGGTTCCCTGTGGGCTGAAAAATAAACATCATTTCAGTGAGAGACAGCATGACTCCCAGATTTCCATTCACGATGAGGGTGAGGAAGGCGGTGAGGAGTGGGAAATGAAGACCAGAGTGTGCTCAGTGATTGCCTACACTTCTCTGTCTTGGCTTTTCTGCCTGGAGTTGGGTATGGATAATTCTAGACCTCCCTATTCCTAGCTGAACTCGTCCATCTGAGAGGATTCTGAGACTCTACCTTGTGCAGTCAACCATCCCCAGAGCCAACGATAACTCTGTTCTTCAAACATGTTGCTTAATTTATTCATAATAACATTAGAGACCACAAACAATGTATATATACTATCTCTATCTCTGAATCTTGCACTCATTCCTTCATGTGCTGCAGTCTGAGGTCTGCTCAACTTTTTTGAATTGTTCTATGAAAAGTTTTTCAATATACTGCTAATTTTCAAAATGAACATCAGGCTTCTTCCTTTTGACGCCTGTTACACTTGGTGTAAGTGACCCTTCTTTCTCCCATTTTCTCCTCTTCCCTTTCTGACAGTGCTTTATCAAAACATTTCATGTATTCCTGGAGTCAAGGTTCTCTCCATAACCTTCTCATATGCTCAGTGGACATGTTTCAACTGCCAATAAAGATTATTTTCATCTATACTTTTTTTCTTTAATTTTAGATTCACAAACACATCTGCTTAGACATGTGGAACTTAAAGTATTCAAAGTTGAATGAATTATTGTATGACAAGTCCACTATATTATTTACTTAATTAATGATATCTAGACCAAATTAGAATCACCTAAATTGAACCACTTTATCTCACCACAAATAATGGTAATAATGATAGTAGTGAACATTAAGTGAGCATCTATTATATTATATATATGGCATTCCAATGAGCATTTAACAAACATTATTTCATTTAATCCTTAAAATTGCCTTAGGAGATAATTGCTAGTATAATTCCGATTTTATAGACAAAGAATCTGAAACATAGAGAGGTGGGGTGTAGTGATTTGCTAAGGTCACACAGCAAATCACTACAGAATTAGTAAGGGGACAGAATTTGAGGTCAGACTGTCTTCCAGAGCCTACACTGTTGACCCTCACAACACATTACACACATAGAAAACCACCATATCTGTCGGTCCTCCAGCGTACTTCTTCTTCCCCGTATTTATTGCTATTTATTGCCATAAAGTGATTTGTCATCATCTGTCATGTAGACCTCTACAAGAGCTTCCTAAATTGTTTCCTTTCTCCAAGAAATGTATGCCATGATTATAAATATATATTAATAAATTTCAGATAGTTTCATGTGACGTTTTATCTTTAGATGACTTAATGTCTCCTTACAATTTATGCAGTAATCTCTTACATAATTTCATAAGTATATATACATTAATTAATGCAAAAGTATCAATGTCATGACCTATAATGTAAGTCGTCTGACTCTTTTAGGCATTTGAGGATGGGTGGGTTAAAAAGGCTGCCACAGAGTTCAGTCTGTCAGTGAAGATAGATAATACTAAAAACAATCATTATAATCATATTAGCTAACATGTTTTTATAGCTCACTGTGTAATTCCTGTGAGGTGGGCCCTATTACTATTCCCATTTTTCTTCTGAGCAAACTGCAGCGTAAAGAGCTTCCATAGATTCCCTAACTTCATCCGGCAACTAAAAGGAAAAATAAGGAGAGATGACAGACACTAATTCCTTAGCACATTTGCTGACCTTATCTGAGGGGCTGTACTGCCACCTAGCCCCAGCCAGAGTTCAGTCTTGGTGGAGCTGAGGGCAGCAGGATAGGGGAGGGAAGGGAGCCAAAGGATGGACAGCTTGTCATTTTTTTTTCTTTGAATAAATGTCACTCTTTGAGGCAAAAGAAGGAACCATGAAAAAAAAAACAGCATCTATTACTTTATCAGCCAAATCTGATGCTCCAGCCTAAATATGCTTGGACATGCCGTAATTTTCATGCATCTGTGCCTCTGTAGAAACTTTTCTCTCTACTTAAAATGTATTTCCCTACCTTATGTACCTAGGAAAAGGCTACTTCTTTTCTGTTCAACTTCTTACTAATAGCCTTCTCCTCCAAGAACACAGTTTACTGCAGATATACATATTTTAATAGTGATGAATCCAAAAACAGAAATATGTATTAGATATAAAACTAACAAATAAAGGAGTCATCCACTCTGTTTTAGGCTATGTGGGAGAGAGTACCATAAATCTAAATTGGGTTTTGGAAAAAGATGAGGAGTTTGCCAAATACACAGCGTGTGAAACAGCCTTTAAGGAATGTGGTCATGGAAGAGCATGGTGGCACTGAAGAATTATAAGTAACTTACTGTAGCTGAAATTTCAAATATAAAGAAAAGACACACCAGAAATAATAAATGGAATTTATATTATGAAGATGCTCTTTGTCAAGTTAAGAAACACAACCATCAAGATAAGTGAGTTTCTTTGAAAATAGTCAGAGGCAATATAAATTACTTAAGAGATACAAACTATTTCTTTTAACTCATTTTTTAAAGAAATAAAATGCAGTTGAAAACTAGACCTTCTAAAGGTCTTAAGTTGTTTACAGATATCTGCTATCTAATATCAACCATTTTTGTAATCTCTTGATGTTACTATCACCACGATATAGATACACCATCAGCCCTTGCCATTCTGCATACTCTGATGTCCTTTCTTCTCTCATAAACCTATCACCTTATACTAAAATGTCTTAGAAAATGTTTTGGATGTGACATATTCTGTACTACAGCAATATATAGTACCTTAACATGTCAAAATTTCACCAATTATCCATTAAATCTGCACAAAACAAATCCCCATCCAAATTCAAGATGAAAAACATGTCACTTTCTGAACATAGCTCAGAGTTTAAAGCAAATAACACCTCTACAATACAATTAATGACCCTTGAGTTGGATGGTTCTTCATTTCTTCTTTTTGAATCTTTATTCAAGCATGAAATTTCTCTAAGATATCATTAATTAGTATTCATATGATCCCAATCCCTTTTGGATGCCCTAAATCTTTAAGTAAAGGCAGTTTCCTAGATCGAGCCAAATTCTGATTTCTTGTAAAATCTCACTCTTTCATTTGGATCCATCTTGAACAAAATAAAGTAAAAGAAAACCAGTGGAAAAAAAAAACAAACAAAAAAACAAATACTTTCTTTTCTATTGTGAAAACTCATTAAGCATTTAAAAACAAGTCCCTTCTATAAATAGTCTCTTGTTTTCTTTGTCCTAATATATTTGAATCAGGGCAGAGGAGAAAGTCTCCCACTCAGAAAGTGACTTGGAGACTCCATCCTCAGCCTTTATTTTGTGAATCTGCTAGTAACATATTAATCTATCCTACAGGTTGCTTTCCTTATATCATTACTCTTTAGACATGGTTAGAATATTGGAAATTTATCTCTTTAATGGATTTTTTTTTCCTGCTAATCTATGACTGTGTTTTTATATAAAAGCCATTAAGTGAATGTTTGCACCTGGATTTAGTGGTATTGGTCAACAACTTCAGTTTTCCTCTGGTATAAGCAAACAAATCCGTTTTTCTTTCTTTCTCTAGAAAAATGAATAGCTAATAAGACATAATTAACTAGGATTATTTCCTTTTGTTTACTGAGAAATAAAATATACAATATGATTTAAAGAAGCATTAATGTATTTTCAACACTTAATGCTTTTCAGACTCTAAGGAAGTACAGATCATCAAAATGTCAGAATTATTTCTCAATCCTAAGTTAAAATACAGCACAGCTCAAATGAACTGTTTCTTAAGTTCAGATGTCCTCTACAGGACATACACAGACATCACAAACAAAATGTTTGAGATTCAAAGTAATTTTGTGACCGGAATTTCCTAGACCTTTCTCTGTCAACAACGTATCTTAAATTGTTTCCAGTTGTCCTGCTTAGTTGAATTCTTCTGGTTCTTTTCAGCTATATAGCCCTGTGCCATATAAAAGTTAAAGAATTTAAACAGATCATCAAATTCGTAGCTTGAATTTGGCAGGCACAGAGGCCGCATGTCATCACTGAAAGTGTCAAGTAAATAAAGAAACGCAATTACAAACTCTATTACTAACAAAATATGTAAAAAGCTAAAAACCAATGCCCCCAACATAAGTTGAAGAACTTCCAAAACCTGCAGAAATATAACAAAAGAGTTTGCAAAAGGAAGCAAAAAGTGCACATGGCAAATAGCAAATAAAAATACAGCGTTGTGAAGCAAGGAGCCCATCTTAAGTGGCAAATTTATGTTATTTATGATTTCCCTTATATGCAGCTGAATAGAATCAAATAATTCAGAACATGTTGCCATAACTAAGAGATTCTAGTAATGCAACCTAAAATATGGGTGTGGTTGAATGGAGTTGATGGGCAGAATGGACTAATGACTCAGATATGAGAGGCTAAAAAGCTAATCAGTCTTATTACACATGGTTAAATTTTGGGGCAAACCTCTACTTTGAAAAGAAAACCATGAGCTCACTGAAGCTTAAAAAATGCAGTTTGGCCAGGGCAGTGGCTCATGCCTGTAATCTCAGCACTCTGAGACACCGAGGCGGGTGGATCACCTGAGGTCAGGAGTTCGAGACCAGCCTGGCCAACATGGTAAAACCCCATCTCTGCTAAAAATACAAAAATCAGCCATGTGTGGAGGTGGGTGCCTGTAATCACAGCTACTCTGGAGGACGAGGCAGGAGAACTGCTTGAACGCAGGAGGCGGAGGTTGCAGTGAGCTGAGATTGCACCACTGCACTCCTGCCTGGGTGACTGAGCAAGACTCTGTTTTAAGAAAAAAACAAAATGCAGAATTTATTGGCCAAAGTACAAGAAAAAAACTACAAAAAATAAAATAAAATCAGAATGTTTGCATGACGTGGATCCTCCTTGGCACTTTTAACATTTACAAGAGAGATGAATTCAGACTATAAGTAGTCAGAATGCAAGCAGAAATGGGAGGAAAAATATCAACTTTATAAGGAGGTATGGTCTGCCTGCAGGTGTTGTATATAGTTAATCAAGAGTCCTACGATTTGGAATTGAAGAATTGAAGAAAAAACTCTAAGTATCCTGTCCCCCAAATTGAGGTGGTGGTAAAACCATAGCCTTATCGGAAGATAAAATTGATGCTCCAGATAGAAAGACAATGAGTCTACCAGCAAAGACAGAATTTAGGTCTTGTCCTTCCTCCCAAATCCACAGTTTCAAATGGCCTTAAGGCAGTGGTCAATAATTAAAGAGAAGGGCTAGTCACAGCATAGATCAAAGTATATTCATATGCTCTTGGACTATAGTTACTTTCAGATGGCATTGGATTAGAAAGCAAATAGACTAGAAGCTTAGTAACTTTGGGAAGAACTTTTCTGTTGAATTTGAGGGTAGCTGACATCAGCCCTTGATTAGTCAATCTTTAAAGTAATCCAAAGGTCCCTAAAATGATAATTAGCAGAAAGTGGGTTGTGAAAGTTGTGTTGTCGTTAGATACACTCTCCAAACCAAACTCGGATGTAACTATGAAGAATAATGCACCAGGAAGAACTGCCCTGAGAGCAACACTGGGCCATGAAGGACAATGCACAGAAGACACCTTCTCAGAGGGCAGCACCTTGTCTACTAGATTGGCTTTCCAAGGAACTCACTGAGCCGCAGGGTGGCTCACTCTTCCTGTCCGGTAGGATTTGATAATCAGTGTGGCAAATCTATTCTGGATGTTTCTTGATGACCACAGAGCCACCAGAACAGCCTTAAACTGCTTACCTATTTGACTAATTTTACATGAGAAAAAGTAAACACTGTCTTTCTTCAGCCACTATTATTTGTTTCTCTTTAGATACAGCAGAACTTAATGCTAATCAATGTGAAATACAAATAATAAGAAAATATACAAACCTTTGTAAATTGAAGGAAAACCTATAACCTAAAATATTTATATTAGTAAATCAGAAGAAATAAAACTTAAGATTCAACTCAAGAAGTTAGGAGCCAAAGAGAAATCAAACTTTAAGAAATCTGAAGAGAATTATTAGAAAGAAAAGTAAATTTTAATGAATTAGGAAGCAAATAAAGGTAACATTAATCTTTTTAAATTTTTTTAAATTGCATTTTAGGTTTTGGGGTACATGTAAAGAACATGCAAGATTAGGTACACACGTGGCAGTGTGATTTGCTGCTTTCCTCCCCTTCACCTATATCTGGCATGTGAGCCATTTTTAATGCTCATTTATGTGTATGTATCATTCCTCTACGGGGTGGTTCATTGAAGGCAGGACTGTATTCTTTA